>JAVSBS010016190.1:13061-24786 GCA_033124195.1 Coracias cyanogaster
TACCTGAGGTAGCTGTTTGAAGAGGCTGCAGAGGGAACCGCTGGCCTGATGTAGCTTGTCTGTATGACGCGTGTCTTACCGTGTAAAGGTACTTTGCTCAGAGAGCCCCCACAACCAGGCACCGCCTCCCTGTAACGTAGCACAGAATTGTAACTTCCAACAGGCCTCATTCATGGAAGATCAGTATCAATGGACTCCTGCTGGGACTCTATATGGCCAGTTACGTATTGGTGAGAAAATAATTGACAATAAAATGCAAAATTACTACTAATAGCATTTGCAAATCACTTATGCAGGTCTGTAGGAGAAAATATCCTAAAAATAACTTACAGGACCTAGTCAATAGTCAGTGACTGGTGGAGCACCGAAGGGGTGATGTTCAGCTGGGAACAGGGACGAAGGGTGTATTCCTTCCTTGGGTCTCATTTATGACATAATTACTAAATACTGTTTGTACCTGGTATACATCAAAAAGGGTGTTCAGAATAACGAGAAAAAAAAAATACGGCAAAAGACAGAATCCCACTCCTGAGTAAAAATTACGGTCCAGTCTCATCCTGTATTTAAGCCAAGGCCAAGAAAGTGCAATAGCTGAAGTCAGACAACATACCAACAATCAGATGCATGCTTTCAGTAAGAGTAATTAACTGATTGTACTCACCGAGGGTTACAACGTCTGCTTGTCTCTTGAAGATTTTTAAATCGAGAGGGGAGCATCTTCCTAAAGACGCCTTAAGTCAACAGCAAATTAGGAGGAGACTTGATAGATGAATTCTGATCTTCATTACGTAGAGGTTGTGAATAGATGCTGTTGATGATTTCTGTGAAGTTACGATCTATGGAGAAGTTGATCAGAAGGGTAATGAAATTATTCCTAAAGAGAGTGAAAACATTACTTCATGTCTTAATAATGAGGAGACCAACTTAAGCACTCACCAGCATCAGTGGAATGTCTAAATGCAGGAACAAAAGTGCTAATAGAGGGGAATACAAAGTGTAACCTTCAAATTAGACAGAAATGATTAATTACAGAAGGTTAAAAATTAAGAGTATTTTCAAAGAGAGTAAGAGGAGTCACAAAAGCATCACATAATAGACTTGTGGAGAACCAAATGATGCTCAACTACAACAAATGGTAGAGAGAATGAAGGAATTTGGAAGAAAAAAGGCCAAGAGAGATGTGTTGTGGAGACAACAGAAAAACAAATGAGCTAAGCAACTGGAAAATGAAGCTGAAAATGGAGTTTAATCAGATATTAAAAGCAGTATCATTGACAGTCCAAAAGGTCACATAGGAAATGGATATTGCTCAGAAGTCACAGGAGGAAAGGTGATTCAAGGCGTGGCCAAGTGGAGCGAGCCCCAGGGGCAGAGGGACAAAAGGAAGGAAGTCTGTGAATGGTGCAGGAGAAAAATACAACAGGTGAAAACTGGGGAAATGAAACAAGAAGTTCCGCCACCACTTCATGTTCTAACATAGCGAGGAGAAAAGTACCCAACACCAGTCCCTCTCAACCGTGCGCCTGAACATGCACCAAAGGAAACCAAAGGAAACCGGAAAAGGACCAAGATTTACATCAATTATATACATTTGATCATCATTTCTCTCTGCAGCCATTTCACTTTTGAAGTTGTCTTTGATGGGGAATCCAAAGACTGAAGCGACATATTATAAACAAATGAAAAGTCATCACAATCAGTTTAATGAAGTGCACAGAATAGCAATTGATCATGTCAATAAAAATAAAACAATTAATTTTACATCAAGTGTGCTTTATTTCCTCCACAGGTATTCTGTTAAATAAAGCACCATATATATACTGCCAGGCCACAGCTAAAGAGGATTCTTTACAGAATCAAATTTCTTGTGGTTGTTTAGTATACAAGTAAACTTAATTTTGATAATAAGAACCACAGCCATCTGAGGCAATCTGCCTCTATTATAAGGTACAAAACTGGCACAGAGGACACCATATTATACACAGTAAAAATGTCTTAAGTTTAAATTACATCTTACAGGGCAAGGAGGCCCTGTTCTCCCAGACAGCCATATTAAATGAAAGCCACTACAGTGAACTCTTAATTACATAAAACATATCCATTATTTGATTGCCCTTTAAGAAAGTGTAGATGCAAAAAAAAAATAAAATAAAATAAAATCTGGAGTTCTGCCTGACCAAGAATTAAGCATATAAATCTATCTTGCCATTCAAGCAGAGAGCACTGGACAAACTGAAGCACAAAACAGAAATAAGCAAAACTTATACAAACAGCATTTGGGGGAAGGGGGGGAGAAAAACAAACAAAAAAAAGACTTAAAAGCAGACATGCTCCATCTAATGTCAAGAAGCAGCTTGGTTTCCTTTTCCAGATATCCTTGTGACCACATGAATCGTAGACTCAATGGTCCTGCACAGGATGTCTAAAATGTCATGCTGCTGCATATGACTAAAAAGTCCTCTGGAATGGCCACAACTGATTGATAAACTAGTTTCGGGGTCCTGGGATGGTAAGGCTTGACCATCGCAGCTTCTCAAATCTGCGAGGTCGGATAAAACCGCTGAAATCGATGTGGAAGGAAACTCCGAGTCCTCCTCAGCTCCAATGGAATCCTTGGAAGTCTGCAGTTCTTTAAATTCTTTGCATTCCTCAAATTTACCATTTCCTGGCTGCTCTTCCGTGTGCTGTGACCGCGTCGCTAACATTATGTCTTCGGAAAATGAAGATGGAACTTCCATTCTGTACTCTTTGACAGAACTGTTCTCAGGGGAAGGAGGATCTTGCTCAGTGCCTGGGTCAATGATCGAAGAGTCCCGTGTCTCGTTATCTGAAGTGCTTGTTGGGGTCAGTGCCTCCCGGGGTTCAGTTTTTATGTCACTGATGCAGCTGTCTACGGTGTGCTCCTCATCGCTGCTGACCCGTCTTCTCTTCACAGGAGTCGCTCCTTCATCGTCTGTGAGAAAAAGGAAAACTCCCTTAGGGAACGTGCGCTGATTTCAATACCGTACCTCAACTGAGAGGCCTTCCGCATTTTGAGGTTACTTATTTTAACACAGTACTTGAAGAAATACCTATTTCCTTACAGAAAATTAACATCAATGCCTATGATTTTAGCTCCACAATTTAAAAAAAAAAACAAACTTATTTTGTAATGTTGGGAAGACTGAAGCCAAGAAAAAGCCCAGCATGCGCTGGTAAGAAAACAATGCGTTGCATTAACGTTGTGTAAGTTTGTAAAAGCTTAATTCGAGTGACACCATTATAGAAGACAAACCTTTAGTTTTTCTTTCTTTGGCTTCTTGCTCTTGTAATGAGTTCCTCTGTTGTTGACAAGCTCTACATTTGTTTAAAAGCTCTTGCAAAGTTGGAATCAGGGCCGAATTGAGCTGTTTGGGAGTGTGCACTGAAAGCAGCAAGGCGAGTGCTCGGAGGTCCTAAAAATAACAGATGGGAACAAGCTTAGCTAGTCTTATTTCAGACTCATCCAGACTTATCCTACACACAGAGAGACCTGTGCAGTAAGCGAGGCTTCAGCAGTCCAAAAAAATTAAATTCTAAATGTACTTACACTACGGAAATTTCCCACTCACTACTAACAGGCTGACCTTAACGTAGCTCTGTCCTAAGCAGGTAACAATACTGTGCTGCTCACTGCAAGACGAAATCTTTTGCTAGGTTAGAACATCTCTATGATAAACTCCACTGCATTTTATATTACTTGTTTTCCCCACAATAAGCCGCTCCCCTTCTGGTTTTATGAACCCCACCATCAGCTTGGGGCTGAGATGGAATGGAGGATTCTGGAGAGCTGAGATGGCTTCTCCATAAATGGATACCTGTCTTGTTGGGGGGGTTTAACATTTCCAGGCAGTCAAGGTGGCCTCCCATCCTCTCACCAGGAGTCCAGCTTACCCGCAAAGAGCTAACAACGCCTGTCTCTCTAGAGCCTGGCACGTGGCACTGGAGAGTTGCCACAGAAAATACGCTGCCTCCGAAACGATGCCGTTATTTGAATGGCTTAGAAGAGACTCACCCCATTTAAAGTAGAGCTTGCTTTGGAAATTTCAACTCTCTGGTTGCTGAAGTCACATTCTAGGCTTTGATACTGATTTATTAGATTTGTAATTAGAGTATTGATTAAGTTGGCACAGTTTGCTTCAGAAAACACTTGCCCTTGGACCTGCAAAAATAACAATTATTCTTTTTTAACCCACAAAAAAATAGAACGGTGGAAACAGTGTCCCAAACGGAAAGAGCATGTATGACTGCATCTCTTGAAACCAGAATTATCGCTAAAAGACCACCTACCTTTAGAAGAAAATGGGTCAGAAAGGTGTACACAACGTTGTTGTTCAGAAAGGTCCTTTCATCCATCAGAATACATTTGATATACTCTGCAAAAACCGGATCTTCACAGAGGAGCTTTACACAGTTCTTTGACATTGCGGACTGTGAAGAGAGGGAGAAGCCTGCAGCGTCATCACTGAAGTACCGCGCTGCTGCAGCGCCGTCGGCAGCCGTTGTCTCGGCCAGCGACACCTCACCAGGCCCAGTAACTCATACCGGACCGTTCTTACTGATAAAAATACTTCAGCTCTATCGTGTATCAGTAAATTGTACAAATTACTTGACGTTTTCCCTTTGTGCAGTTTATTCGTGGCACTGCCAGCTTATCACCATCACTGTGTATGTGGAGGGGGAGCGTCTCCTAACCCGCCAGCCAATCAGGTATTTTCCATTCAAAAATACTAGTATTGTGTATGACTAACCAATAGCCACTAGTTACAATTTATGGGTTACTCTCTTCTCCACATCCACTGTATTTTGCCTGTATTTCCATTCCGTCACTTCTCAAACGCGCTCGTACCTGAGTCTGGCAAAGCTCGGTCCACAGTTTGGGGAATAGCGCAAGATGAAGCGGCAAGCCTTCGTAGGCAACTAGGACACCTGAAAGTTTAGAAGAGAAGAAGTTAGTGTGTGAAAATTGTGTTGGAGAGAATAGTACAAAGGTGCCATATCATTCTGCAAGACCACAGCCCAAGCGAGTTCTATAATCAGCCCTATCGTTGGTGAGGTTTTTACAGTACATCAACCAATACATCTATCCCTTCAGTATTCCCGTGGAAGGTAAAAAACCTGAAGAGCTGGCTTTTGTTCTGGGTTTGTCATCAGCTTATTTTACTGTCTTCTATTTTCAACTGGTCAGTCAGCTATAGCCTACAGCTCTATTTAAGGTTTTAAATATCCTTTTTTTTTAAAAAGAGTGTGTAATATTTTAAGGCTAATCTTCAAAATTAAGCAAGCACTTAGACCGTGAGAGGTGAGGGATGCACTGAGCAGCAGCAACCAGCAGACATTCCCAGCACACCTTCCAGCTAACACAACCTGCAGTAATTACAGCAAGGCCTGTTCCCATCAGAAAAGCGTGACAAAACCATGAGCAAATGGGTGATTCAGGGGATCAAAAGAACGTTCTACTATTGCTGCTCTTTGGACAAGATTAATTTTGTACAGCTGTATTTCTCTAGAAGTGGTAATCACAGCTAGCTAGCCTGTTTCCCCAGGCAGAGAAAACGGAACAAGCGGGTGTTTTCAGAAGGTGGTTCATTCTGAAGGTATTTAGAAAACAGGAAGGTAATTAAGGAATCTTCATCCCCATGGAATAACTGTTCACGTGACACTGAGGTTTGTGCACCTGCACCCATGGCACCGAGTAACTTGGCTTATCCTAGGGTCCGAGGTGGAAGATCTAAAAAATCTAAAAGCCCACAGTGTGCCTTTGGAGCAGCACATGGACACAAGGGGCAATTCCAGGTGGGATGCTCTCCTGCAGAGAGCCAGCAGTCAGGCAGATGAAGCCATGAACAGCGTTCACACACCAAAAAAAACAGGTTTACATTGTGAAAGGAAGAAACCGAATGCTGGGGCTAGCTACCGGCAGAGCTGAGGCAAGTATCGAGTACAAACTATGCAACTAAATGGTTATAAACTTAATTAAATGTTGTGACGGTTCCCAAAAGGATGGAGTGAAATAAACCCCGGTTGGTACAACAGAACTGGTGCCGCCTGTGGCTGGCTGGATGGCCGTGTGTGCTCCCGGGCTGGCTGCCAATCAGTGCCCTCGGCAGAGATGCTGAGGATTCGGGATCTGATCCAAAGCCATTTTCAGCTGCCAACCCAAAACCCAAAATAGCTCCAGGGAGGCCGGTACTAAACTCTAAACATGCCAGGAGACCAAACTCTTACTGCTTGCCTCAGCTCCTTTCTGGAGAGGCCTGAAGCGTGACACTCATGTAGGTGAGACCACTACATTATCCACATCATGCAGGATGGTGGGGAAAAATAACGCCCAGAACAATTAATGCAGCAAGTTTCACAAGCTCTGCTTTTTCTTTAAAATTCTGCATATAAACCTAGTGGAGAAGCACTCACTGTTATCAGAGGGGAAAAAAAAAAAAATCCTTAGGCTGGTTACCCTTCATACTTACTCATTTTAACTAAAGTTTCAGTAAACTTTTCACAGTTGATTGCAACTCGACATAGTAGATGGATGAACTGATGATAAGAAAAGAAGTAGTCTAGCAGCATACGATCGTAAACATCATCTTTGCCCTGAAGATTTAAGAGAGCTTCATTTAAACTACATAAGCAACGGGACAGTAACCAGCTTTCCTAAGCATCTAGCTCAATGTTGCTGCACTTCCTGCCCTAAAACATTTAATCAAATGCTACAGGAAAACATGAGGGGAGTTTCCAGGTCTACCCCAGGCCAGCTGTCTCACCCAGCCCCTGGCCAGTGCAACAGCAAGATCGAAGGAGGGATGGCAAATGCAATAAATACAAAAAAACCCCATTTTTGTTGTGGGATTCTGAATCGACAGAGTGAGAAGATGCAAAGCTGTGCAAATACACCACCTTGAAGATGACAAGAAAAGAAGGCAGTCATTTTAAATCGTACACCGATACCTCAATCTAGGTACGTGACTGCTTTATAAATCATCATTTGTCAGTTACGATCTGTAGAAGTCTGAGTTTTCTCAAGACCAAGCTTCACAAGCTTTCAAAGCAGTATTTTCAGAAATGTCTCAAACCAAAGGATAATTTTGAGGGTTTTGGGTGCCAATACTTGGTATATTTTGGATAAACACTCTTAAAACGGCATCAGCTTCTATACGCCAGGTAGCCAAAAGGAGATCTCCAAAACTCAGGCGAACAAATGCAATCTTACACAAAACAAACGAATGACAACTAAGCATGCAAACCGACAGGGAAACGTAACTGCGGATGTGGTTTTAGAGGCTTAACGTTCCTAATGTATCTGAATCCGTTATAAAGTGTAAAATACTGCGTCATCTATTACGATGGCTTTTAAAGTTCAAATATTTACATTATTTAGTGCCACATCCATTACCTCTGGATACGTGATGGAAAAAACCACTACAGATCATTTCTGGCTCGATACACGTTTTTAAAAAAGCTTTGGTCACACCCAAGTAAATTTGATGGTGCACAATTATACACAGCATCATTTTGAAAGCTTTAAAAAAGAAGGGTTACTTACCCTACAGTAACCGTGCTTCTTCGAAATGTGTTGCCCACACAGATTCCCATCTACGTGCACATAGGCCCCATGTGCAGGAGATTGGATTCTTTCTGAATAGCAGTGTCCACTGGGGCTGTGCCTGCACCCAGTGTGTCCTTGCGACCACTGTACCTGAGGGCATAAGGGGTATGGCGGCTTCAACCACCACTCAATTCCTTCACCGATAAGAATCCCCTATGACAGGACTCGGAGTTAGCACAGGAGGAGGACCACAGAATCTGTGTGGACAAAGCATCTTGAAGAACCACAGTTACTGTACAGCAAGTAACCAGTTTTCCTTCTTCAAATGATTGTCCATACATATTCCTTTTAGGGTGGGATTCACCTTACCTGACTTTAGCTATCTAAAATCTAGTCGCTTCTGTATTCCCTGCAGTCAGTGGGGAGAGAGACCGACTCCTCCAGAGGAAGAGTCGCCTCATCCGGACTCGGGTGTCTAGGACACGAAGGAGGGTAACTATTTATCTCCTTCCGAGGGTAACTATTTATCGCCATCGACCATAGGAAGACCTGGACGCTGACCTTTTAGATAGGCAAAGTTACGTGAGCTGAATCCCACCGCTGCTGCAACTGTAATAACAGGACGTGGCAAGTGACTACGAAGCAGCCCCACCGAAGCTGGTGTCCCGTCAGGAATCCCACAGAAGGGAAAATGGAAAGCGAAAGCCTTAAAGCCCTATACGGTATTTCAGGTACTGGTATTTTACCCAAGCAGTTACTAGGTCATGCCTCAGTCCTGGTGGCATGGACTCCCGTGAAACCTGGAGGATCTGCTTAGCTGTCTGGTAATAAATCTTAACAAACTCTGAAACCCATCTGGACAATCCCTGGGCAGTTCCTGAATTTTCTTTAGGAATGTCACAGGCAGACTGGATGACTATCCAAGTCTGGGGTTTGTTTATCTTATGAGTACAAGGTTCAAACCCTTATCATGTCTGGACTAGGAAGCTGTGTATCACCAAGGGCAGGGAAATGGTGCTTCTGGAGTGCACATCTAGAATGGAGTATATGAGGACAACACATCTTGAAGAAGAATTACGCTTTGCTTACAAAGAAAACGTAAATGCGTTATGCTACTGGATTCTTGGAATACTTGTAGAAAAACGGGAAAACAACAGAGAAAGAAGTATTTATAAGACCGTACGTTTACATACCTTGCTGGCTTCCACCATGGTAGGCAAGAGGCACATATTAAGTTCGGGGCGTGGAGGACGAATATTGCTTTTTCCCCCTATTAATTTCAAATTTTCACGACATGGAAAATAAGGTCCAAGAGACACTGTAGTATAAGTTAGGATAAAATAGGGATATATTTAACAGGTCAATATTTGACATCAGCAAGGAACACGATAGAGTAAAAATAGCGTAAGAGAACTTCAAAATACAATCACTGAAATACCTACTTGGGATATTACTGTGGTGGTATGTACAATGATTGTGCTGTAGAAATGGAACCAGAGTATGTAGGAAATCATGAGGACTTAAAAGTACAAGCTCCTTGAGGACATCTACAAACAAAAAGTTGTTTTTGCTATTACATATTGTTATTTCTTAACAGCAAACAGTTTTAACTTCAGGCTCATGCATTTGCAAACTCTCTCACGCCACTTCCGCTGCGCTTTGTGCGCACCGTGGAGGTCGGCCCCACTGTGACTAGCACGTAAGGTGAACACCCCTGCGTCAGTCCAGAGTCCCTTCACCTCTGCCACGGGCAGAAAACCTGCTCAGTGGCAGACGGACCACCAGTGAGGAGGTGCCACCTCGCAGAAAGTAGAAGCTCAGTAAAATTACCCTCTTGCCGCCTTCTGAAACATATCAGCTTTGGTGCCTGGAAAATGTCAACCAGCAGCAGTCAGGAGGACAATGAGAAAGGCACTCAAAATAAGGGGAGAATGCATACATATCACACACAAAAAAGTAATTTGGACACAGGCAAAAAAAAAAAAAGTAATTAGGCCTTCATCAGCATGCATAAAAATGCAGATTGTTTCCATTAAATATTTTTAAAAGCCCAAACTAGAAAAAAAATCTAGACCTTTTTGAAGCAGAGCTGCTAATGCAAAAGAGACACGTGTAGAATGTCTGCGTCTACAATTTAAAAAGGCGAATCTATTCTACTCTACAGGCTATTTCAGCTCTACTTTTCCTATTGTTACAGCTTCTGCAGTTGGTCATAAAAACAAACACTAAAGGCTGTTATTCAGACTAACTTGGACACCATGCACCCTTCGGAGCAGAGTGTCTGTTAATATTTGAATTTTAATGTAAGATTTGGGGTTTGATTCTAAACTCCCCAACACCTGAATTCAAGAGTTAGTCCCTACTCATGGCCCTTGTCAGGCAGCAAACAGGCCTCTCAAAACAACGGCTGACTTTCTGAGCGCGCAGCTACGTGCCTGGGCAAACAGGAATATTCATCGGAACCTGACAAAACCAGAATTATTTAGAACGGGAACAATGGCAATACTAAAGTATTGACAGCATTAATATAAACATTACCAGTCTACAGAGTATCTAGTGAGCATCTGCACTGCCAAAAACGGCACTCTCATTTCAGAGCAGGTAACGGCTGAATGGGTCCTTCCTGATCGCAACTACGCGACCAGCACTTACCGATACAAGCGTTTCGAAGTTCTGGAGGACTATAGGAATTTAGCAGCGTTAAAAGCTTATGGGCAAATTCGATGCGCTCCTGCCACTGAATGAGAGCTTGCTTCACATCTGCAAGGGCGAAAACCAGAGAGATCGCTTTAGTTCACTTCTCAAACCCTCAGTAATAAAGCACAGAGTTTTACTAATGAAGAATCTTCTTCCTCTAGCGTGATGTGAATCCATCTAGACTGGTCTACTGCGATGAAATTTACTTAATCTAGCTTCATGTTATGTCAATAAATAATGTAATAAGTAACGATGTAAACCTGTTAATAATCCTACCTCCCACTGTATGGGAAGTTTGAAAACACAGATAATAAGCAAGATAAAAGACTAGGTTTTGGGTCATGAAAATTAATTAACAGACAAGAAGCATAATCCTTGGAAGAGTTATAATCAAACCTTTTCTTTGAAGATATGGTCGTGTTGACTTAAGAACCGAAAGGAAAATAGAGAGAAGTTCTACCAGGTCTCCAGTCACGTGGCAAGCTGTGGCCTCGTGGTACATCATGTGCAATGTGTTAAAGGACTGCAAGAGAAAAAAACACCAAAAATGCCTTTATGTTGCCAAATTAACAGAAAACATTAATCCCTCACCAGTAGCTACCACCCATCTCCACTCAAGAACTGAGCATTTTTGTGAACGTGTCCAATACAGCTTACAGGGAGAGAGAGACGTCCAAACCAACCTTAATTTGCTTTTGAGGTAAAAGCTTTGTATTAGTTGCTCAAAATTATTACAAAGTTTTGACGCATCTATCTAAACCCCAATAAGCAAAGCATAATTTGCGACATGGTATTTTTATATACCTGTAATCCCAATCTTTCTGTGCCCACATAGGAAGTGATATTAGAGATGCGTAAAGACAGACATGGTATGTGAATTTGGGGAAAAAACCTAAGATCAATATAGACGCTTGTCATTTTTCAAAATGCTGCTTAAGGACATATGCTCCATGAGTGTCCATCAGATGAATTACTTCTCCTTTTAGAACTCAAATACCTTCTGGGCATCTGTGATTGATAGAAACACTGGGAAGGAAAAGCAGCTCATTTCCAAACTCCTAAAATTCTAGCACAAGATGTAAGAAAAAAAAAAAAAATTAATCTGTGGGAATATTTGAAAGATAAACAGTAATGTCATTCTCTGCAATACAAAATCCTGATTTTCCACTTTTGTATTTCAGTACGGGAGAAGATACACGGCCAGCCCTGCTACGTGGAGAACTTCTCCGCATGTGACAACTCCTTGATGCAGCGTTTTTCACCGTGAAAATATAAGGCCTGGTAATGTCAAGCTGTAAGGCAACCTTGGTTTTATCTAATTCTAATTATATCTAGTTCTAATTATATCCAATTCTAATAATATCTAGCAATGTTTTACACAGGGTAAATTGCATCTTATGCTTTATAAACCTCATTATCCGTTGTTGGTACAGATCAGGGTTAACAAAGCTGTTAAATTCTTTT
>JAVSBS010016190.1:25189-65097 GCA_033124195.1 Coracias cyanogaster
TACCTAGGGATGTTCTATTCCTGAGTTTCAGGTATGATTACAGTTATAGCTCGGTTCCTAAATTTTTTGCCCAAGTTTAGTGAAAGTAAGCATTTTCAAGACAGAGAGAAACAGATATTCTGGAGTAATTAACTCCAGTTAATTACTCAGCAGGCTTACATTCGTAACGAGCTCCTGAAAACTCTATTTTCAAACAGCACTGCAATGTCTTCAAGTTTTCTATCTGAGTTTGTAATTCCAGCTTTTCTTATCACACTTTTTCCCAGAAAATACAAGCTAGTGACATGAAAACGTTAGGAGAATGTTTTATATAAACCATATAAAAAAGTGAACCAACCACAAAGCATCACCTCGTCCATCCCCATGCCTTAAGGCAGACAGAATATCTCTGTAACCTTGTTGAAGTCCTCCGGACGCCTTCCAGTTGTGCTGGCTGACACAATCCATTCCAATATCCCACTGACTGTACAGCTACAACTATCTCCTTGCTCCAGGGATTTCTACCAGTTTCTTACCTCTCCCTGACTACACCGATCTACACGTGCCAAGAATGAATTGCATCTTACTGTTACACTTTCTCCAGCACATCCAATCAAAACCCCACTGCTCTCAACCTGATCTGTTGGAGGCTTTCCCCGTGTCTTGAGAAGCAGGCAAACACTGGCCTGATCTTCTTTCTACTGCTAAAGTAATCTTATTAAAGACGGCAGGGTAAGTACCTATATGGAAAAAAAGCCACCATTGATTCCTTACTATTCATGACACCTCTTCCGAGTTGCAACTTTTTCAGTAGAGCTCGTGTACTCTCCACTATGACCCTCACAGCAATTGTATCTACCCTTGATACACAAGATGACACATCACTTCTTTGGTTATCCTACCAAATCACGCTTAGCGACTAATCTGTTCACTTTAACCTGTATTAGGATTTGTATTGCCTCAAATTTACTCTCTTCATCTCCTACATTAGTGTTTAAACATACAAAATGTCTGGGACATGTTTTCTGTCCTTCCTATGACCTTGAAGATTTCAAGGTTTTACATGTATGGCAGTACTTAAGCAACAGCTTTTGTGTATTTCACTGTTACCATATTAAAACAATTTAAAGCCAACACGTTGTCAGGAAGGAAGGGATGATGTGATGAGAAAGCTAGATGTTTATTATCATTAAATAACAAAGTACTTACCTCTGTCATCAGAATCAATCCTCTATTGAACACAACAAGAAGTCTGTCTTCATCAGATTCTAATAATATTCTGAAGGCACTAGGAAAAAAATCCAAACATTGAGAGCACTGGAAATGACTTTTCGTAATTCATACAAGTACTTAAAATTGTTATGCCCGTGCCGTATTTTGGAAAATAATCACAGGAGAACAAAAGAAATCCCAAAAGAACGTAATTCTTCTCTTCATTTTTTCATCCCACTTTTTCATGCCTCTGATGTCAACTCCCTTTATGTCAACTTGATGTTATCAGAAGTAATTTATAAACAGAAATATTTCCCAAAGAATGTCTGCAAAAATGCTAAAAACTGAGGGAAATAATGCACTTCAAAAGACAGAAGTTTATGCTTGTCAAATGATACCTTAAAAAAGGTTCAATTAAGCACAGGTTTGGACTTTTGAATGTATAAAAACATTTCTATCAGAATGTTTTATGCTAAGAGCAGAACAGTAAATAAAGGAATGGTTCCTCTCAACACAAAACCATCCAGAGTGTTTGGGACAATCTGGCTGTGCTCTCTGACAGCGACTGCAAGCAATCCCTTCAGGTAGCATGGGCCACTCTTCCTTTTCAGGGGAGTGCTTCAAGGCTTCGAGAGTTGCACTTAAAACCCCCAAACCTGACCTACGTACACAGGTATGTTCCAGTGACATTGAAAATAACCAGGCAGCAGCGTCAGTGTCTTACCGAAGGCTAGAAATTAGAACTATTTGAAGATACGATACAGTAAAACTTTGTCCCACGGGCATAATTTCTAAAAAACATTTCTGCCCCAAAATAACCGCTGTCGACAGAGCAGCAGAAATTCCTGCGTTGCCCATTGGGACGAACCATGGTCGGTTGAGAAGGGAACTGCAGCTTAAATGCTGAATTAGAGCACTGACTGATTGGTTTTCAGGTTTCTTTTAAGGGCTCTACTGATGCTACTTTGTCATAGTGTTTCATTTGGAACCCAAAGAATATACAACCTGGTTTACACCTGTTTACTGTAAAATACTTGCCTAGTTTCTGAATTTTCAGCTGATGAAACATTCTCGAATTATATTCATAAACAATGGGGAAAATAAAAAGTTATAATTATAACTTTGCTTAGAGAAAGCTTTTTCAAAAACAGTATCAACATAATAACACTAATTTTTATTGTACTTCCCATTTGGTAAAATAACAGTTCTTGCTCAAACAGGATTAGATCCTTACCCTACAAGTTCACCACTAACGTACCTTATTAATGTAGTCCAACAAGAGCGTCCGTCCAAGCAGCGCAGGTAACAGCTTATGGTTGTTTTCTTAAATTGCTTTATGTCTTCTATCTCTTCCTCTCTCATGTCTGGCCTCTGAGCTACAAACAGTTGCATGAGGTTAAACAGCTCTTCTACCGCCTAAAACGCACAAGAACATGAGGTTAGAGGAATCTCTCGCCGTACGTTATGGTTTATATCTTACTTATATTACTTATTCTAAGTAACACTCACAACAAATATATGTAAGGAAATTTAGAGGGGAATACATTTCTAAGCATACATTACAAAATCAGCAGACAACATTTTAACCTTAAATAATTAAAACTCAACGGTTCTTAAAAACTAAAGTTCTAGTGGGTATTTCTTATCTATCTTGAATGCAGTTTGCTTTTAGCCCGTAGCAGGTGGATTAGGACATAGATATTTGAGATAACCCTTCTGAACCTTAAATGGATGCTTTGATGTTTCCTGACAGCACAGCTCAATGCCATAGATAGACAGACAGACAGATAGATAGATAGAGTCTGAAATCTTGGTCCACATCACCAAAAAACATCAGCGTGTGTTTTCAGAAAACACATCTGCTCTTCAACTGCTACACAGTAAAGAGGAAAATCCAAAACAACCCCCCACAAAGTGCAGTACCTGGATCTAAGCACATTATTAATTACTTACACGAGGAAATAAAAATACAGTACTTCCACCAGGAAATCGAAATATAATACTTTCACCTCTGGATACGTTAAATAAGTCTTTTCATCTCACTAACAGCGAACTGGTATTTTTTTTGGTATCAATCTACTTACCCCTGGGTACTGACTGGCATGTGGCGTGAGATTCTTGAAGGCCCACTGGATATTCTGGTGAGAAGCCAACTGCCTCGTGAAGGCCGGGGACTGCTCGCAGCAGAGGCGCAGGATGCCGTAGTAGGCAGGCAGCATCCCGCGGTTAAAGAGCACCACATCCTGATCGTCATGGTCTGCGAGGATGTAATTGAAGGCAATGTTCTTCGTCACCACGGGATTCTGCACAATAAGGCGTACGTTCTCCGGACAGTCGACACACACGTTGTACCAAAAAGACAGCAAAGCCTGCTTGTTGTGGTTGGTGGCTATCGCCGGCTCAGAAAGTTTAGGCTGGAAAAGGTTCCATAAGTCCATGAAGTAAGTAGAAAACATCAGTTTCTCAGTTTTTGAGATCAAACAGTACGTCATGAAACTGAAGTAGGGCACAAGTTTTGTAGTGCCATGAACAGCAGCATCAACGTATAGCTTAGCTCTCGAAAGAAGGCCAAGGAGCACATTGTAGACTTGATGAAGAACTACTGTAGTATCTGGGCTGAGAGGGAGATCGCGTGTGGGGATGTGCAAAGAGCGGGTCGATCGGAACATCTGACGGAAGGAATTGCTTGGAATAAGCGACACCAAGAGATAGGCTGCAGCTTCAAATAAAAACAAATGTGTTACACCTTTGAAAATGACAAACACGCTTAACAGCCATTTAAACAGAAGTTACATTACGTTGTAGATTCCATTTACAGATTTCAAAGCATTTTACCACCGAATCTGGTATTATTATTTTCACACTAGAGGTAAAAAACCAACCAACCAAACAAACAAAAACCTCAGAGTGGATAAGAGTAGCACAAAGCAAGTTAAAAATGGTGTTGAGTTTCGCTTCCAGCCCTCTTCACCCTCTGTTCCTGTCTGCTCCTTGGTTCTAACTGCTCTAACACAACGCGTCCTGTTACAGAAATACTAACCCTGATGTCTTCTATGAGTAAACTGCCTACTGCTTGATCAAGATGCCATTGTCTCTTCAGAGATGTTTACATGCGGAGTCTGTGACAAAGCTGCACCTCCAGTTTCCACAACCCTCCCTCAACCACAGAAAATGTATGAAGTTCATATGGCCTGTTACTGTAGAATCTCTTTTATTAAAAAAACGTAGACACAGGAAAGGCTGAAGATGTGATCTGGCCATCTGACAGTGCAGCTCCTGGCAGAACAAGCTAGAGAGCCAGGACACCCTGGAGCTGGGGAGCAGCACAGGCTGCTTCTCCTCGGTCCACGAGTTCAGAGGACTCGAGTGAAGACTACTCTGTGAGGAGTGAAAGAACATGCACTCCTACCTACAGTACAACTATGGGATGGGCACTACGGGGAACCTCTTGGATTAGCTCTTTTTCTTCTTTGGGGCTTCCTGGATCTTGTAGATTAACCACAAAAGACAAAAAGCCTACTAATGTATCATCCAAGTTAGAAAATCAAAACACAGCTTTCCTCGAGAGCAGGTGGCATGTCTCAAAGAAGCACCGCAGTTGGGCTAGTATTTTAAAATACAGTAATTCTATAACAATTGGAAAAGGAAGAAAAGACAAACAGGAGAGCACGTATTTCATTTGTGATAAAAAAATCCCATGCATAGTAACTTGGTGCAGCAGAGTAACTTTCTTCAGTTTAAGTTAACTTACAAGTTCTCACTCTGGGATAGTTGTGTGCCAGAAGAAACCGTTCCACCCAGTTTTCCATGTTTTGCAGCACCCAGCTGTGAGCTAATTTATTTCGAGGGGTTTGCACAGCCAGCCAATCCAGGCACTGAGATGGGTTGTATTCAATCACCTGGAAGAAGAGTGGAAAAATCAAAAAGAACACTTTAACCTTGATAACATGTACTGACTGTAAGGAAAAACCCTAGAAACAGGTGCCCAGGCAAGGAAAAAGGAACTCTGCCCATCCTTCCTTCCATCCATCCCTCCATCCACCTATCTAGGGAACCACAGGCAGTAACGGGATTGCTGAAGCTGTTCCCAGCTACTCTGAATCCACCGGAAGAACACGAGCAGCTGTTGCGATCAAAACTCTGCTTCCAAAATTTTCATCTCAGTTTAAAATCAAACACATGAAGAACAACTTCCTCCCTCTTTTTAGAAATGACAACTTGATCTCTCCAGATTCCTTAGTAATAGCTGGAGGGTATCTCCAAGAAAGCAACTAGCATTGTTCCCTGTCCTCAGAGCTCAGTCACTTTTTAAGGGCTGCTAGAAACTGGCGTGGCTGCAGAAGGAGGTTCTACGCCCTAAATCTGTCTGCCTAGGCAGTAACTCCTGGGCCTCTCATCCCTGCCTGCACTATTTCTATCTAGACCTGTGTCGACACGGCAAGGAGAATAACGCTGCCAGCGCCTGAGGCTGAACTGATGACTCCTAGCCTGTCGCTTAGATCAAGGATTTCATCCCTGTGCCAACTTGGTTAGAAAGCCTCTTTCTCACTTAGAAATGCAAGTGAGAATGTTCCTGCACCACAGCAATTACCCACGAGAGTCAACGGAGCACTATTTGAATGGTTGAAAATGGTAATGAGTGTTTTATAGAGAAGAAGAAATGTCAAACCAATATGCAAAGAACTGGTACATAATGGCCAAAGCCCCTGACAAACAATGGGCCTTGAAACATTTTTACAGTCTTTGCAAAAGGGTAACTGAAAAATAACTGGAATTTGCCTAGAAGAATCTTTCTAGACCCTTGTGATGAGTCAATTACATTTCTCATTCAACTAAATTTTAAACAGAAATACCAGTTAACCAGAACGCTGTTAAAATAACATTAAATTTAGAGCAGAACTTTTAGACATCTCTCAGCTGTCGCTATTTACTTCGAAGCGAAATAGTCATAAAAAAAAAAAACCATGAATTGATGCAGCAATTAAATGGAAAACCCTTTCACAGAGATAAAGGAAAGAACAAGAGAAAAACAATTTCGCTGCTGTTTTCTGTTCCGTGTTGTACCTCCCATATCCTCTGCAGAATGTAAGAAGCAAAGGGTGGCATTCCTGGAGGTCCACCAGCAAATTCCATTAGCATGGTCAGCAATTTGAAAAAAGGATTGGCTGCCTGTAACGCATAAAAATACAAATATCCATTTTGATCTATTTCATTCCCACCACTAATTCTTTCGAGACTTTTTAAAAAACCCCAAACATTTCCATAAATACATACTTCTATGAACTTCCAAAATGAACATTTACATTCATTTTAATACCTTTTTGTTATTATCAGGGCAGGAACTTAATCTGACTGAGAAATGTGTCTGCACCCACGGAACTGCCAAACACTGCCCCAAAACTTGAACAAGGAGACGACTGTTATGTATCGCTACTTATACTAGCATTGTCTTTTATTGTTACCAGCTTTGTGTTAAAATTAGTGCAGGTGGAGAATCTAGAAATACGTTATTGGGCTTTGAACAAAGCTTCCATCTCAAAGCAGGTACCAGATTTCTGCTTTAGAAAACGCAATATGCAGTGCAGTTAGACCCGTTTCATGTCACAAAAACTTCCATGGATCAGCTTCTATGCAAGAGTTTTGACAGCAAAGGATTATTTAAGTGATTTTAAACAGGAAAATATCAGTACAAATTATTTAATATACACGTAGTATGTTTACCTACCTCAGGAGTCAACTTTGCTATAGATGTGAAAAGCATGGACACAATCTGAAAAACAAAACAAACAAAACTCACTTAGACTTGTGCTGATTCAGTTAAAACAATGAAAATCACCCCATTACACTTATTAGGCAAGATCTGCAGCAAAGAGCTCTGGTTTCTGCTACTTACGTGTTCGGCGAGTCGATTGTTGTACCGACACAAACTGAAAATGAGATTGCAAGTTTGCCTGATGTTGATACCGTCACGGATATGTTGAAATAAAAAAGGAAAACCCTGCAACAAATAGTAAGAGATGAGTACGCTGTCTGCAATTACCTATGGACACACACATACACGCCTTTTTTTTGGAGGCTTATCCATTCCTATGTAAATGCATTACCTTTCCTCCTGTTAATGCTGCCATATCATTCTGGGATAAAGTCAAATGCCTAAAATTAAAACAAACAAACAAACAAACAAAACCAAACTTTGTAACTTTACTTCAGAGATTATTAAGAAAGGTTAAGGAGAAATACAGGAGTAAACGTTAAGTTTGTATGCTTCAGTATCACAATATAGATGAGAAAATGAAGGCATTCACGTAAAACTGAACAACTATAATCAGTATTTTGTACTTAGACCAAATAAAGAAATCCAAATGTGGGCAACTGAATGTGTTCATTAGCGCAAGTCCCTTATTTGGTCAACAATGACAAAACATCTATCTTTTAAATGGTTAAAAATACAGTGGGCCATATACAAGCTCATTTATGCTGCTAAGAAGGCCCACAAGCTCCTCCCTCAAACCCGTAAGATCTCTAATTCGTCTCTCAACTATCTTAGATTAGAATTGACTTTGGTTCTTCAGAAGCTCTTGCCTTTCTGAGCGAGACTGTTCAACTAGAAGAGCAATCAGCGCAATCATCTTTTCAAGTGCAGCAGGCCTGTATTTTTCTTCTGCTAAAGAAAGTATATCTTCCTCTTCCTCCTCTTCTTCCCCCTCTTCTTCAGAAAGTACTTCAACCTGTGGCTGAAGGGAAAAAAAAAAAGGCAATTTCAATGTGGATCTTTTGGAGCCTTAATTTCAAGGAGCCTGTACATGGGTTTGCACATGTTCTCTCCTCTGCCTTATTCCAAACACCCTCACAAACGCGCATGAACCAAGCAGGGAAACAGCTCATCACTTGGGGTTCAGGCTGAAGCATCGTTTTGCAAAAGCTCCATTGTATTTACAAAGCAAAGGGTGGGTTTGTTGGAGTCACTACACAGCCTGATATTGTGGTCTGTTTAATAAAAAAAGCAAGTCAATGTAAAAGCTTACGCTGTCCAACAATCAATTTTTATCAGTAATAGCAGGATGAAGACAACTTTAATTGCTTCTACTTAATATGTTTCTATACGAAACAGAAAACTTGGGTTTACAGCACTGCCAAGTCAGCATCTTTAAAAAATATTATATTCACTTAAACATTGAAAAAAAATTGCATGAGTGCAGCAATTTCAATTCAACAGCTGCAAGATGGTTCAAGGACACAGCACTAACGATCACATACGTAAAATATGGAAGACTGCTTCTTGTTATACAAGAAATAAAACTTACGTTCTCAGGCCCCTTAGTTCCCATGTAGAAATGGACCATGGTAGATATGGCTTGCAGGGAAAGCAGGAACTGGCTCTGCAATATGGAGATATCAAATTACTCTAAAACACGTACGTGCACAGACAGACCCAATTCCCAATACTTCAAGGCTCTACTTACTTCCTCTTCTCCCATTTTGGCAAATTCGTACAGAAAGGCAAAGTATTCCGTGAGATGTTTACTGTGAGGCTTAACGCCGTGCTCCATAATGGACAAGAGTGTCTTCACAAAGCGCGTCACGCACGAGCGACTGCCGATGTCTTCCACGGGACCGTCCATGTCATCCGAGCTGAAAACAAAGCCCCGTTTAGATACTTCACACAATACACGGAGCATAACATCAGCTTCAAGTAGTCAAACAAAGCTGAAAAACTTCTTTTCTCCTCTGTCCTACTATCATACTCAGAGCTCTGACGTTTCCTCCAACGCCAAGTACGGCTTCTAACAACATGGCTTAACCTGAGGTAGCATCTGTCACTCGCAATGATGAAAAGTTAATAAAATCAGTATTGTGAACCAGGATTCTAGTCAGGAAAAGAATTCTTAAAAAAAAACAGTATTAAGGGATTCGCTACTTAAAGTCATCTTCTTGACGTGTGTGCCAAATTTCCTGAGTTTCAAGAAAGACCTGCTGTTAGAGCCAATTTCCCTGTGGGACTAAGGAACGGCTGTCTCCCCACCACGTACGCAGACCCTGACGAGGCAGAAAACTTGCACTTTCCACCTCGTTCCTCTACCGAAAGTTGGATCTTAGCACTGAACAAAACAAGGGACAGAGTCTTTGAAAGTAAAGTTTCCACAGAAAAAGAAATTCTACTTTTTGCCATGAAAATTGTGTCTTCGTGCCCTAAATTTTGTCATGGCAGTATATTCTTGCAAACTCTGCCATTTTGGCTCTGGAGAAAAAAAAAAAGATTCTCGGGATCACAAGCTTAATCCGAGAGATGAAAGAAAAAACATGTCTCTATTTCTCATTATGTATCAAAACGAATAAATATTTCAAAATTGGAGACAAAGTGACAGTTTTCTTGACTATTAACAGAACAAAAGAGAATCCAATAGATTTTTTCCCTGCTTTTTGACAAAAAACTGTGATTTAGCTCTATGACAGAGGACTAGACTCTTGTATCTAACCCCTTTTACCGGATGTATCCATTAAATTTGCAACAATATGCCTCTGGATCCAATTTACTTTTGGATTCTCATGTATAAGCAGTGAGATTTACACTTGCAGCGTATCATTGGCAGTAAAAAGAGAGACTACGCTCAAAATTTAGTCAAAGGGAAGAAACGTTTCAAACAACGTATCTTTAGACACTGGCTTTTCCAACCACAATACTACTTTAAAAAAAAACCAGAGCATTTTGGGTAGAATAATAACAATTAAACCAGTACTCCTTTTGGTTTACGAGACCATTTTGAATAACTCATTAAACAAAGTGGTTGCTGTAACGCGTGTAATAAATCAAAGGTTTCGGGCGTTTGTATTTTACCAGTCCTCCATTCCCGGCTGGAGATAGAGATGCGCGTGCACCGGCCTCAGTCTCTGTATCACGTGAATACACAACCGCTGGAACATCTGCAAAGGCACAAGGAAATAACTCCACATGCTCACTCCTCCACATATCTGTCAATACAGATTTTTGAGCAAAGAACGTTCTGTCTCTAAGAGCTACTTCCAGCTCTACGTTTTTCAAAGTTAAGGCTGAGCTTGAGACGCCCACATTTCATTTCTTAGTCTCATATTTTCACAGAACAGTCAAACCTGGTTTTACAAACACATCTGACGGAGGAGCCCTAAGAACGTCTGTAATATCGGTCTGTGCCGTACACTACTGAAACCTGACAGCGGACTGCTCATAAACAGTATTTTTTCTTCTATCTCTCTTTCCCAAAACGTGTAGATGATTTTGGCAACATTTCTTCTTTTATTTGGCCTCAAGCTCTAAGAATTTATGGGAAAATTTTAAGGAAATGCCTTCTAGTAATTTTTAATTTATAAAACATTCATCAAGGATTAGAGCTTTGCCCAAGATCTTGCAGAGCGTTCTCCCCTGAAATCTATTCCTGTTTTAACGGCTTGCATACAGAAACTATCTAAGTTCTAGGTGGAGATACTACTTTAATTATCAGAAAAATTAAACCAAATGGATGGTTGAGGTGAGATAAAGAAACTGCTGAAGTTTTAACCTAAATTACTCGCAAAGAAAGTATACCTCTAGGTGAAGTGATTAATGGTATTTATATCTGTGAATGTCCCAATGCCTGTAATATAGGGTTTTTTTATTTTAACCTTTTCCAGAAAAGGGTGTGAACAAAGTTTTCTGGCATAAGCACATAAAATTAAAGCCAAAGGCAGAAGTTTAGAAGTGAAGCTTTCTGTTAGAAGGACCAAATGGACACTATTTATTATTTTCTGAACGTGTGTCCTGTCACCAATTCAGAAGAAAAACATTTTTAAGGTAAAGTTTTAACTTTGTAGAGATCATGAGGGAGTTGCAGAAAGCTTCATTTGTATCTGTTGTGACATTCTGTGATGCTAACTGTACAACTACAGCACCACAGTAATACTGATTTGGTTTCAGACAACAACAATAATGCTCACATGGCCAAGTATTTCCTCTAAATTACATGCAAGAGTAGAGAAGAATTAGATTATTATACTAATAAGAACTTTCAGAACGTGCCATAATAGTTGTCCCTTTCTGGTCATGGGACGAGTAGCCACTTGACTTCAAAAAGGAGCAATTTTTCTTACCTGTCTCACAATCTGATTGGGACACTTTATTAGAATCTGCATTGGCCACCAATCATCATCAGCCATACGATCCAAAAACCACTGCAGAAGATACATACTTTGTTAGTTTTGTTCCAAACTTGTTCTAGTCCAATCTTCTTTTTGCATGATATTAAAGTCTGAAGAGAAATTGATGTTACTATTATTAAGGAATAAGCAAGTATTAATCAAAGGGAACTCTAAATGTCTTCTGTGCATGAGCAAGACAGGAATAAAGATCAACAGCAGGAAACATCAACACAAATGTATCTCCAGTATCTTCTCATCCCTGGGTGCTGTGCGCCGTTGTTCGCTTCTCTGGAAGGACACGCTTATCCTGAAAAGTGATGTCAACAAAATAACAAACGATGCTGACAATGAAGCAGAAGCTGAAGAATCTTGTACAACAGGGATAGGCTTAAACAAGGACGGAGTTCCTGAATTAGATCCCTTTTGCACTTTGAAACGTGGAAAAGCCTCGCTACCTCCAGAGACAGAAAATGTGTCAAAGTAACAAGAGCGCTTCATTCAAAGTTAGATTCCGTGAATGACACAGCTGAGTATTCGGACTCAGGGAATTCTGCTTTATTCACAGGGAAAGACAATTTAAAGAATCCAAGTTGGTCGTTTAACTGTACGAGAGCGTTTTTTACTGTATTAAATGTTTTCACTCATTTTAAGCATCTTAGGGCTACACCATAGTAACAAAACTGTATCATCCGCATACTGAATATTACATAACAATTTAACAACCCAGAATCAATTCCTAAAAGAACAGTGAATTTAATACATTTGTACAGAATAAGGTCTAACGCAGGCCAGAAGATGTACCAGGGTCCTTGTTCATTCAAACTCTCCCAGAAAGTCTGCAACAAACTTCCCTTCAGTATCTCAGAATTGTTTTCACCAACACCACAGGGAATTCTTTGTCTCTGGTTTTTCAGTCCCTCTCCACTTTGTCCTGGAAAATTCTGTATAAAAAGCCATTCCTCCAGCTGTTTTTCTCCTCCTAGGAGTTTTCAGCCTTGGGTGCAAGACCCTCAGCTTCACAAGCAAGGTGCTACATGGGCTGGTTTTCACCCAAGTCTGACACTGGCTGTTCTTATTCCCCTTCTAAGCTTCTTCACTGCACCGCAGCCTTTCACCTCACTGTCCTCTTCCCCTGGATTCAGCTCCCGCCCCTGCCCTTCTAGTCCTTAAACATTAGCCCGTCTTTCCATTTCTCTTGCGTGCTTTCATTTAAACACCTCTTAATTACACAAACACGCATGTAATAATCAAATCAAGAGGTTGTGACGCTGTGTGTCTTCTACTCTAGTGACAAAATGCTTCTGGCCTCACCACAGGCTACTGAAAATAAAAAGTCATTCCCCAGAACCTGCAGTATTCAGAGGGTGAATTTCATCTCACAGTGCACAAATATGCCAAATACAGTAGTTCATAGTCCAAAATATTCCAGGGATACGAACCTCCAGGAAAGTTAAACAATATATAGAAAGTTGGTTTGTACTTTGCTGAGTTCCTAAGTCACTTACTTCACAAGCTGCCTGACTGTTATTAAACTGTTTTGTTAACAGTTCAATCCACTGAAGCATTGTAGGCTGCAAAAAGAAACAGAGAAAACTGTAACTTAAAAGAATAAATTGCAACTTAAACATCTCTAAAGGGTCAGTCAGAACACTGTAAGAATATAGCAACAAACATTAAATGCTTTATAAACTAGCAATATGTTACACCTACACAAAAGTAGTAGAACGTAAGTTGAAACTAATGAGGCAGTACCTATGCATTCAATTGTTCAATTACACATTATTACCCATTCTTACTAATCCCAGACAATCTAGAATTAGTTGCATTCTGCCGTCACAGACGGGAAAGAAGTAAAATCTGACTGCGAACACAGATGTTTCGGATAGAATAAAGCTTTCTTGTTGTTCACACTAGTATTTATAACCTAAATTTCATGAGCCGAGTTGTTGCTCAGTCACTCCCCTCTACATCAGACTTTAAAAGGGCTTGTTAAGATCCAAACCACCCAAGAATTTTCAAACAAAAAGAGCACAAGAGCTGTTGTTCCCAGTGAGCTGCTGAGGCACAGGAAGCTAAAACCAGAACCCATGTTTTTTGTGCCACTGTGCAGTGTTTACTATAAAGCTGTTAAATGACACTCTTAAAGATTAACTTTCTATCATCTACGCTACTTAATCCATCTCCAAATCACACTTTGCAAATGAAAAGTACTTTTCACTATATTCAAGCAGTTACTAAGAATTTACAAGTAAAGAGAGTACCTTTTCCTTTGAATGAATAAATGTCTCTAGTACAAAGGAAGTGCTTAACTGGAGAAAAAAAAACAAAAAACAACAAATATTGCGCCATTAATTACAGAGTGCCTGAATTAAAGCGTAGACAAGGTCACATTTAAAATCAGCATGATGTACTTCTGAAGCACTTACCTTAGCTGTCATCAGAGAAACCGCTTTTGGATCTGGTAGCGTACTTGGGATGCTACTACACAACTGCCACATAAACCTAGAGTCAGTAATTTTATTTGTTAATTAAAATAAATAATGAAAATCTGCAAGAAGAAAAGAAGCATTAATATTACATTTTTTAAGAAAAACTTACCCAAAATATGTATGTTCAAAAATGTTCTTGTCTTGAAGAAACTGCATGTTATCATGCCATATCCACTGAAGAAAAAATGCTAACATCAGGTACAAGAAAGCCGTTTATTTCACTACATAAGCATGGTTTTAAGAATATTTCAACACTTGCCATGGCTAAGAAAACAAAATATTTTCTTATGAAAAATTATTTACGGAAACATTTTCTTTATTTTAAAGGAGTGGCTCAAAGTTGTTTTATTCATATTCCAGCAAATACGAGTTTTGCAGAGCAGAGCTCAGAATCTTCTCCTCTTTCCGTAATCTTGTTTTCCCAACTTAATTACCCACGCTTTCAGGCTGCAATTTTGAGAACTGGTCCAACCAGTTAGAGGACCACAGTTTAAGGCCATATTGTGATGTCTGCAATGGTATAATAACTTAACCCATCAAACTCTCTAGTTACAGCTCAGTCAGACCTTCCAGCAGCCTAGCGAGGTAGGTCTGAAGGTTGAAGTTCTACCGAGCTCTATGAACTTCTGATAAATTCTTTGAAGAGTAAGATTTGACTCTCCACTATTAACCAGAAAAGGATTTCATGCCAGGTTCCCCTGTTCCTCTCTCCAAAATCACGTCTTTTACAAATATGAAGCAGAACGATTCTGCTTTCTGAATTAAAAAATATGGGGCAGAAAACATCTAAAATTTAAATACAGCAGGAATCTTCATTTCCTTCCTATCGTGTTCTCCTATGGAAGGCAGCGAAATGAAAGGATTGTCTTCTTGCTGATTTAAGATGTATTTGCATTCCTGCGTTTATTCAGATTCCTGATTAAATGGTTTAGGGCTTCCGACAGTATTTTTAAATTGGTGTTAAAACAAATCAACTTGTACCTCCAGCAATTCTGATGAAACATCAAATTTGTAGTCTTTGCCATTCTCCTCCTCTGGTTCCATCCGTTTATAAAACAGCATGTAAGCACTGTGCGTCTTGAAGAAAAAAACATCTGTATAATTTTTGCTTTGAGAGATAAATCACGAAAGTAGAAATACAATCGTATAAACAAGTGCTTGGAAGAGAAATACCTTTTCAAAGGAGAAGTCCATAAATTTATCAGTAACAGAATCGTAAGTTTTTGTCTGTCAAGAAGAAAGCAAAACCATTAATTACGAGCTTTGTTAATGGCCTGGTTATTGACAGTTTGAGATAGATGTGCAAGCAGACTACTTCAGGACATTTGCAGAGAGGCTGCTGACAATTTGCTTCTTGCTCAGAAGTAGTTGTCTTTCTTTTTTCTTCTACAGTGGCCTGTTCTGGATGTTCTGAGCTGCTACACAATATTGCAGCCTGGATCTCCTGCAATTTCCTGCCTCATCTACCGCATTGACACCGCTCCTTTTTAGGAACCTGAAGGTATTTTATCCATTTACCAACCAGAGTATTTTTATTTCTACATATTCTCTTTATCAGATGAGGATTTTTCTTATTTACAGGACTGTTTTAATAAGACACTGCATTATTAAGAATGTGTTTTATATAATGAGATATATACGATGATCAATTCAAGCATAACCTGAGCATTGTTCAACAGTTTTTTGTATTATTACTATAAAAAAATATTAAGAATTATGTCAGAGGGCAGGGGGCTGACCCAAACGACAAACTGAGACTGTATTAAAAGCCCTTGTACTACCCAAAGTAAACCAACAGCAATTTAAGAAATTTCATCTGCTTACAATAAAAGGAAGAAATAAAACTATTGCAACCTGTCGATGCGTTAGCTTGAAAATCACTTACTAATATCAGAGCAAAGTTCACTGAGATTCACAGGCCAGAATCTGGAATTCCCTGACACAAGGCACAGACAAAGATCCAGAAGCCCTGTTTTTCCAGAAGAGGCCTAAGCTAAGCAGCCATCCAAGCAAAGTTCTCCTACATTAGCTGCCTACTTTTTAATAAGTAAATATAATATGATGATAAAAAGCAGATACAGTGAAGAAATACCATTTCTTTGGAGAGGGACCTCACTAATTGATTTTGACTCATTACTAATACCTACGCTATCCTTCTGATATCTGTCTTTTAAAGCCACATACAAATACTTGGTTTCATATTCACCAATTAAATAATATGATAGTTGATACAGGAGAAATTAAGACCCTTCTCCTTTACCATCTTCACTTCTGTTCTACAGGAAGCGTAGAAACACTAGAAAGCTTGCAAACAGTCTCACTTTGCCAAGCCTTTCATCCCCCAAAGGAGGGGGAGAGCCTTTGAAGAGAGCGATGCTGGAAGAACAGCTGTCTACATGAGCGGAAGATAAAGGATCACCTGCACAACAAAGACGTCAAAGGTTTAACAGGAGCCAGCTGACGCTTCTAACTGTTTCCTATACGTTCACAACAGATGGCGGACCAGAGCTGAACGCTATGGGACCGATCACGGGAGTTTTCAGAACACATATTGTAATGGTTGAATGTGACAAAAAAAAAAAAAAAAGAGAAGTCACAACTTACAGTCATTTCTCCACCAAAGCATTCTGAGGCAAGCTGGGCAGAATCAAACGGTTTCACTTCAGCATCGTTGAAAAGATACCTGTAAAGCAGCAAGCTTTTGAAACAACGGCTCTTTGTTTCTAAGGGCACATCAGGCACAACAAGCACTTCAAATGATTCTTTAGATTTAAACATTCCTATTGATTTCTAATGTCTTGCTTGAATTACAGCAAGCTAAAAACCGATCCCAGATCAAGAAGTCAGCACTTAACAGTTCTTGGTTTTAGTTTTTATCAAGAGACACATTATTTTCCTCATTATTCCTGCCTGACACTGGTACAAGCAGGATTTTAATGCAGTCAAGATTATTTGCCTTTTCCTTTTCACTCTGACCAAAACAGAAATCAAAATTAAAAGGAGAGGAACCATTCCATATAACAGTAGAATTCCAACTGGAAGGGGGCAGAGAAGATGGTACGCTGACATGGATTCCCTTTACAGCAGGGACTGTGTAAGTGAGAAGTGGGGTGTCATACTTAAAAAATAAAAATTGTTATTTAAAAAATAAAATAGTGCATAGCGTTTATTCATCTATTGCATATGTGTAAGAAGATCCTTTTTTTTTTTTAAATCTTTGAAAAGAAGGGATAGAAAAGTAAATGCTGTGAAAGATTCCAGTATGTCACTGTACATTGTAGTCGCCAAACTTAAAAATCCAGTGAAAACACTCTCACACATAAAAAGCCCAGTCAGAACAGATTTAGATAACCAATGTTTTGTAACCCTTTGTAACATTTCTGCCACACAGGATGCAACGAGTTTGAAGTGAAGAAAAGTCCTAATTGTTGTTTCACGGAAAAAGGGCATAATGAGAAGGACTGAACTCCACCATCATGACCGTAGCTGTATGCTCGACAAAGGTAACCACCAGATTTCGTGAAATACAGTCTATTAAATCTTACTGTCCCTTTGCACTGAAATAGATTAAAATATGGTCATTGACAGTCCTGGCAAGAGGCACGTGCTGGCTTGTGAGGCTAGTGTGGCATTCTCCTGCTATCTCTGTGTCCACTCCACAACTGTTACAGCTACACCACATAAATTTGTAAGGTAATAAATTAATATACTTAAACCTATCAAATTCCAACCTCCTAGGCTTTTGAGAGGAACCTACAGCACTCATCTCCTTTACAACCGCCTCTGACAAAGTCAACAAGCTTTAGTTATTTTAAAATCAGACGTGTGAAACGTCGTTTTGCACAACTCACCATTTGTTGTTTTTGTAAGCGTGGGGATTGACGATATCTCTGATAAAACTGTAGTAATGGCCACCATCGGCTGTTCCCGTATGAACCGTTACACCAATCAGATCATATTCATAACTCTCTGTTTCTTTCAAATATTCACCATCTTCCTTAAAACCTGAAATGATTTCATACAATATTCAATCCGTTATTTCCTAAACACCTGAAATTCAACACCGCTATGTCCTACATACACAGCTCCTGTGGTTATACTTGGTTTTCTTTTCCGCGCTGCACGGTGACAGCCTGAAACTCCATATCGACAACGAGCAGCAGGTCCCAACTCTTGTGAAACAGGCGTGGCTTTTTTTAGCAAAACACCAGTATTGTGGAGATCAGGACTAATAACTGAGTTATTCCAAGTTAGCACACCTTATTTACGCAGTTAGTCAGCCGTTTGCTGAAGTTCAAGTATTACTCTGCAAAAGCAAAACTGGCCAGCGACAAACTGTATGTAACTTTTTGTAAATATTTTAGAATAATTCCAATTGAATAGTATATGAAAACAGAAATAATTGGCTGCTTTTCTGACATTAGACAGAATGAGTGACTTTGGGAATATAAGCTGATTAAAACTATGTTTATTTGCTGAGAAAGAAGAATCACTCATTGTTGGCGTATGCAGTATGCAGATGGAAGAGGCCAAGCTGGCTGGATTCCTTTGATGAGGCATACCTTCTTTTCTGTCATTTTTTCCCATGAGGAAATCTTCAGTGTAAGGTGTCATATCCAAACGTAAAGGGAACGAAAAATGCGTATTGACTTTCTCCTTCATCATGGTGACCATATTAAATGTATATCTCATGGTGTTGAAGCTTAAGATACGAGGTAGTTTCTTGAAACATGCCCTGAAGGATGAGAAATGATCATGAATTACCGAGAGCCTAGTCAGCCGAATTGTATTTTCCCCAAGATTTTTAAATACACTTATTTCAAACGTAAAATTGGAAATCTGGTGCAAAGTCACGCAAATACAAAGCGCAGCTCTCGTAACGCCCTAGAGCAGCAGGAAGGTCCCGTTTAGCCCAGTGAACAATTGCACTTGGCCCGTCACCGCGCCTTGGAAGAAACGCCACGTTCGCTGCTATGGCAGGAATGCCGGTTCTCCACAACGGTATCCTAAAATGAGTCACCAACGACTTCAACGACGCAAATCCCCTCATTAGACGCCGTTACTAGCTTGTAACTGCCGAGAGCCAGCGCAGAACATGTCTTGTATTAAACCTCGTCAACTTCACTGGGATGATTTTAAAGGAAGTTACGCTTTCACCCATCTCATTTCAACAGCTACAAAAACAACTCTCAGGCTTTTAATCTCTAAAAGGGAAAGTTCTTTGTTGCAGCATGAAAAAATTAGAAAACTTTTATTTAGCTTTATTAGCAGGCTTTGAAAAATACAGAAACATTTTTTAAGCTGCTCTTTTTAATTAAGAAATGTGGGGTTGTGTATGAAACCTAAGCAATTATCCTGCATAATGAGTAACACAAGCACTGAACAACCTCTAGCAGAATGTGATCTTTTCAAAACCGGACAGGTAACAGATTTCAACAGGTACTGTCTACAAATTTCTTTCTATTTATATTAAAAAAAGGCCACGAACATTTCCCTGTCCAGGTGATGATTTGCTAAGACACTTTACATCCTTTGCTTTGGAAATGTGATTTCTTAGTGATTTGCTTATTTGCACTGGGACCACCCCCACAGGCACAGACAGCAGGCAGTGAAGGAAACCGCGGTCCTCTTCCACCTAAAGGGTTACTCTTATTCCAACAGTAATTTCAGTAATTCCTAAAATAAACATTAGGAATGTTTAATTTCTTCTTAATCGTACCTTTTTTCAGCACGCACTTTCTTCCCACAATGAGAACATGTATACATGTTGTCACCTTCCAAGGTATCTTTAATAGTTACTTCATCAAGAGATTCCTATATATAATAAACAAGAAAAAAAGAAAAAGAAGGAGCTTATGTTTATCGTAGATATTTCCATCTGGTGCTTGCACGGCCTGCTTTACAAACCCTTCTCTTTCCATTTTACACGAAGTTTAATTAACATTTCCACAAGTTAGGAAAGCAAAGGTCATCAAAGGCACCAAAAAAAGTTCGCAAGAAGTGTGTGAACCTGAACTAAGAGTTTGCCAGGACAATCGGTTCTTAACCAGAAAATTAAGGAACCAATTCAGAAAAACAGTACTCAGTATTCCAAGCTGTCCTGAAGAATTCACGTACTTTAAATTCAAATTCCAAGTGTGAGGATTAATAGTTGTTTAAAAAACTCGAAAACTTAAAATTATGCAGGTGTCAGTTTTAAATGAATCAGCAATAGTAGGTGTGTATGTCAAATCTTTTGACGCTTTCAATTCATATAAAAAACGGCCGTAACATTCTCAACACACAGAAGTGAGCACGCAGTGATTACCGACTGGAACACAACCTTCAGTCAATTCCAAATGACAGCACGTTGCATTAAACAGATGAAACACTTCCCATAAATTACCTGGTAAGAGCAACCCACAAATACACCAAAACTAGAGATACAGAAAGCACCAACACACTCCACAGCGCAGGGAACAGTCTCTCCTGCCTGTGCCCGTGTGTAACTGCGACCCACGCTACGCAGCTCAGCTTGGCATTACTTACATAAATATTCTTCATATCTGCCACCTGGCATCTTACTGTATAGAACTCTTCCGCAGTCTGACTTACATGCTCACAGTCCTAAATCACAGCAAGGAAAGAGGGAAACAATGAAATAAAGGGTTTGAGAAGTTAGAAAAAAAGAAAAATCTTTAGAAGATAAGGATAGGGGAAGAATACTCACCAAAGAAACAACATTGTTGGTGATAACACCTCCAAACAAACTTTTCACTGTATTTTTCTGTGAATGAATTAATACATTCTGTCAAGGAAATTTGAGCAAAGCCGTAAGTTTTCAAGCTCCCTTTGGCTCCCTCTTAGTAACTCACCAGTTCTGGAGACATTTCCTCTATTTTTGTTATGAGGTCAGTGAAGAATTCAGTCATATCTTTCTGCTCTCCAGTGTTCAGCGGCTGCTTATCCATAGTATAGGTCTTACAGAAAGGCCTTGGATTGTAGGCCTTACATTCGCTTTCCTTTAGGTAACAAATACAAAGCAAACCGAATCAACACAAATCTGCCTATTCTGAAGTTTCACAGAGGTACTGAACAGAAATATTAAAACATCTGCTTTAAAAAGGGACAGGCTTTTATATGCGGTAGCTCCATATGTCTATTAGGCAACAAAGTTAAGCGCTTAATGCATCTGATGAAGTGCAAAGCAGCTTTAAACGAACTGATTATCATTATTATGATACTCATTAATAGAATTCATAAAATATTATTAAATAATATTTAACAAATACTTAATAAAATGAATCCTTAAATTAAAAGGACTTGGCTGAAGAAGTGACATGTCCAGTTTCAGCGTATCTGCTCAGATACAAAATACAGTCTGAGGGACCTCAGCCCGTATTTATGTATTTCTGGACGTTACTGACTGAAAACTTGACAAGTATTTAATCTTCTTTCAGACTTCTCTGCGGTATAAAACTCTATATCATCTCATTCTGAACTGTGTGTGTTCAGCCAGAGAAAAGAATTTGCAGCATAAAGCAATTTTTTAGTGCACGTTCCCCGTTCCACTGCCCTGCACATGGGGAATGCAGAGCTCGTTTTGGGCAGAAGGAACTTGGTTCTGGTAAACAACGACACACACGCTGTTTTCTTTCCAGGGCCTGGGGCAAGACCCTGCTTCCTGTAAACAGCACCTTCTTTGGCATCACACACAAACAGCTTCCAAGAGGGTAAACGCTGGTTCAGTTAAGACACTCCTTTACAGAACTTAGGCACAACGGACGTGAGCTGCCTACAATTTACAGATGGAATGGTAACTACAGTTTTATTGGCTTTTTTCCCTAAGAATAGGACACTTTATAAAATATCCTCCCCTTCACACCTACCATTAAGTACGTAAACATCTTCTGGAGTTCTAGTAGAGTGGTCTTGTGTTTCATATCTTCTGAATACTAAAAGAAATTCACAAAAGAAGACTTTATCTTTTTGCTTATACGTTTCAAAAAACAGCCCTTGAAAAGATGAAACAATTATCTTTAAAAAAAAAAATCAACCACTTTATTATGGAGAACTAAGGAAAATTATTGTGTGCAAGAACTCAGAGCAGACTATTTCACACTTTATATATAAGCACTACCTACTCTTTGGCATGTCAACATTAAACCCCAGTAAAGAAATAATTATTTTTTAACAATTTACTGCAGCTAGGAGCTTTTGGGAAGGTATTATAAAAGATTGTAATTTTGAAAAAAAACTTTTCGGTTCATAGATGTTGTGAGAGTTCTGATCAACCCTTTAGATCATGCATTTCCCGTGCAAACCAACAGCATCCCTCTTTTATTTTTTATTTATAAATGGCTAATTCTAGACAAAATGACAACTACCAATAACTTAATGATAAGAAAAAATTATGAGGTCACTGCCAATTAGGGGGTTTTAAACATTATACATGCCCTGCTGATGTCAGGGGCCAAAATGAAGCTTTCTTTTTTACGGTAAGCAGCTAGAAATAATAATATTCTACTTCTGGAAGTTAACCAACGTATAACAGCTTACAGACTCGCTGTACTTGTAGTAGCATGAGAAACACGCTCTGGGACTCAAGAAACATTCAAGAAGAACGACATTTATTCTAGCAAAACGATAAATTAAGAAATACATTAAGAAATAATGCTAAGAAACGGCAACTCACATAAACCCAAACTTGAATAAATGTAGTTGAGAGCAACAGAATTATTGAGTTTGAGAACATTACAAACGTTCGGTATCACTGCAGAATATATCTATTGGAAAAAATAAAAATCTCTTCCCTTTAGACATCAGCAAAAGAATCCAACTGAACAAACTGCATCTTGAAGAAATATTCTCTGTCAAGAAGTAAGTCTTACAAATAAGCCTATCCCTCATCTGCATCTGCACCGATGCTGAATTTGAACCTGTACCAAAATGCGCTCGAGGAAGGTCAGAGCCCGGAGCGCACCTTTGCGGTGAAGATTGCTTGTCTGGCCTCTGGAATCATGTACAGCTGCTGAATCGTGGACGCCAAGTAACACGTTGCTCCGAGATTAGTTAGACCCACGAATCTACATTCGGCGCGAACGTCATCGTGTGGCCAATAATCCCACTTGTAAGGCGCATGGGAAGCTGTAAAACATGAATCACACACGAGGAAAAAAATCAGTCTGAAGTACAATTTACAGAAGCATAAATACAATTTAAAAGTTCACGCTTACATTAATAAAATCCATCCTGTTGCTGCCTTTTACATTTCCAGGCATGAGCCAGAGTGTACCTGCTCTTTAGGGAACTGCACTACAGGTACACCGGGGAAACCACTTTGAGCAGCGAGCTTTTCAGGATGCGGCACTGCTCCGGAGCGCCGTGCTGCGCTCTCCAAACCATTACTCGTGGCAAGTATTGTCTCTCATACTTGTTCTAGTGGTAGTATCGCACATGGTAATGCTCCTCCAGCCTCTACCTTTAAACTGACGTTTGGCAAAATCATGTACTGTTTGATCATCAAGAGCATCCATCAATTCTAAGTACTGGCTGCTATGTGTTTTTATACATAAGAAAGGTTTTTTTATCATGAAAGCCAACCACAGCTCTCTCAGCACCTGCACTGCCTAAACTCCTGAGAACATGCTTTTAACTAATAACAGACAACCCCTACACGCTCCCAAACGTACACCAGTCATTCCCCCAGCACAAAAATTACTCGTAATTTCTACTACCCATTCCCCTGCACCCCTGGGTCACGCTGGAAGAAAGCAACACGGAGTCTCTGCACCCAGAGACTCCTGTGAAGAAGCCTCCCCTTCATGTAGCAAAACACGGATTTGGTATCAGAGATAACCACACAGGAAGCGAGACCTTTCTTTTCAGAGGAGCAGCTGGATTCTGGATGACACCTACTCTAAAGGATGGCAGGCGAGCAAAAGATCTTTTTGACCAGTACAAAAGATGGATAGATGCTTATCAGAGATGGGGCACAAAAGTGCAGTGAAAGAAAGTGGTCGGCTACAGACAAGCTTGAATAAACTTGGGAACAGCTCTTATAGGAAGAGAAAGAATGTTTTTTACTGCGCCTCAAAGCCTTATATACCAAAGAAATCTGCAATCTACAAGAAAAATAGGGGTAAGCAAGAAATGAATTGCCTAGAGAATCAGACTGAAAAGACGTTTTATTTTCCTGTACGTTTTCTATTCCTCTGTATTTCATACCAGTCACAGCCATCTATTTCTTATACAGCATGGCACTAGACAAGCCAGGCACGTCTGACAGGCTCTTCTTAATACGCCTTGTTCTGCTATGGCTGCCAAGAAATTGGAAGAATGGGAAAGTTCTCCTCATCTGCCAGTCAAGGAGATGGTAACCAGACCAGACAAACCATTTGTAAGTGATTAGTACTGCTTCTAGACACTGACAGGCTTCTCCTGCTAGCATCCCACGCAGGAGAATGGAATGAGGAATTAATCAGTTGAGCTGCAAAGGCAACCAGAGGATACAAGCACTAAACTACAGAGGAATTAATCCAGCGTCCAAATAGATTCACTGCAGTCTATCTTCCTTGCTATGTGAGAAATTTGACACACTTGCAATGCATCTAGCTTTGCTATTCATCCCCAAGGGTATCATTCTCCAAAAAAGTTAAGCACTCTACAAATAATTCACCACCTCTATCAAAGTATACGTTCGGATATAGAGTGGGGAAAAAAAAAAGCAAAGAAGTTGTCTGGAATTATTTTACAATCCACAACAGCTACATGGGCTCAAGATTTAAATCCTTCGTTATTTTGTCAAAGATTAAAGGCACATTAAAGATTCTTCTCAATTCATACTACCAGCTCAAATTCAGGAAACTATTTGGCATCCTCTGAAGAGATCCTCACATCTTCAGAGGCCAGACCCAACAAGATGTTCTGTTGCAAAACAAGTAATTGTTGTAATCTTCATTTTGGCATTGGCATCAGAACAACTACTAGCCCCGCAGCTTCAAGGAGGGAAGGAAAGAGTTTTAATTCTCCTGTTCCAACAAATCCCAGTAGCGTGACCTCATGTTACCTGGTTACACTGGGCTGATCGGCCAGCTGAAACAAAGCTCTCCTCCACGTTTAACCTCCTAAAGACATTAATTAGCACGGCACAACACCACAAAATTCCCTCCCTTAACTGAAATCCTTAAACTCCAACATCTTAATTCACCCCTTCTGATGTCAGGACTCAGCATCGATCTCTCAGCCTATAGCTCCTCAAGTTGCAATTACAAAGAAATCAGATGAATTCTTTATACTTCACGAGAAGACAGTTGGGAGTATCTTCCTCCGACTTCAATCTGACCAATGGCTTTCAGAAATTTGACAAGGAATTTCTCAGGAAGATCCTGCTTTCTCCACTCTGGGATTTTTAAACCACCGTCTTAATTTTCATAATAAAAGCTTTCCTTCTTCCATAGAGATCTTAACTAGAAAGGTAAATTGGAGCCACATTTATGTCTATCATCTTTATTCCTCAGTGTTGTTATAGAAATCAGCCCTTTCTCAGGAAGAGACAGGGAAATTTGTAACCAACCCTGCAATATTCACATTCTGCTTCAAGCAATATGAAAATGGCTTTCTTCCTCTTCAAACAAATGTGCATTTCGCTGTATTCCACCTTCTGCTCAGGCTCCTGCTTCAAACAGAACATCAGACACTATCTTAAACTTGCTGGAAAGCAAAGCAGCCGGTCTTGTTTGCCTCCTTTGAACTGCAAGTTTTTATTTGTCCTGGTCTTTAAAGACAGCAAAGCTCCAAAACACTCCAAGAACTTTGAAGAACAACAGAGGGTATCTAAATGCCCTCTTTGGTAAGATCCGAGTCTGCGTTAATTAGCCCTCCCCGTTGAGAAAAGTGAGGAGAAAAGTCAGCCGACATCAGCTACTCAGCGGTTCGTTTCACTTGCTGAGAACGCATGAAAACGCACGTGCCTTCAGTTAGAAACACTCCAACTGTGAAGGAGAAAAAAGCACGTGACTCATTTTCCTCTTCCAGCCATCGATGGAGGGAGCTACACTAGTGGAAACTTCAAAAGAAAAATGCTGCTGCAGTTAAAACTTTACTACAGCTCCTTTGTATTGCTGATACTAGTCTAAGTCTGAAGAATTCAACAGTTGTACATTTTAATATGACTGCCAGAATAGAGCCTTACTAACACCACTTTTAATTAGCACCCTAAGTTTTTAAATATGCTAGACATCCTTTAAGAAAGACAGGCCCAAGATTAAGATTTTTAAAGACTAATAAGATTACAGAGATAAGCAAAGTGGAAAAATCCAGTTTAAAGAAATCTTTGGATCACATCAATGGAACAACAAGACTTTAAACAGATGAGATCTCACAAGTCCTACGGCAGTTGCACATCAGAAAGAGCCAGTCGCACGCTGCCAGCTGTAATAAAATTAACATTCATGCAACTGAGATACACTGAATATGGAGCAGGAGCACAGACCAGATGGCTCTGGAGAACTCAGAAAAGAACAATCCATCTAGAGAAGAGTATTTGGAGGAAAGTAACAATTGTGGTAAATTTTATGGAATATTTCAGCACCTAAGAATTACTGCGATTTGGAGTGAGAAGTACTAACGGTAAAAAGTGAGCGATTGCTCCTGGAGAGATACAAACAACCTCAGCAGCAGATGATGTACTCACAGCAAACTGAAATATCCCGTATTTTCATAAAATACATTCTTCATAATATTCTCCCTGAACAGAGCAGACTTTGGAGGCTTTGTAGAAGGCCCCAGGCATAGGAGTACAGCACACTATTATTACGATCAGATTTCTCTTTTGCTTCCTGAATTGTAAGGCGCTAAATCAATTCCATAGATTAGAATAAATTACAGATCCTCAGGTTACAGGAATTTCAACCAGGCATGCGAAAGGAAATCTATCAAGCTAAAAGCGGCATAATGAGAACTTGCAAACCAAAGATAAAATAGGAACTCACTTCAAATATTGGTAATTTACATATTACACATAGGAGTTGTGTTTCCAAAACACAGGAAGCATGAAAGCCAAGAGGCAAAACAAAACTGTATTAGCACCGTGCGCAGACATCTGGGTACAGACTGAAGTCGACTGGGAAGACATCGGACTTTGAAAAGACGGCAGTGCTGGGAACAGCCCCTACATCCACAGGATCTCCGCCTGAGGTACACATAAACATCCCCTGTTTCTTCATGTTGGAAAGGGAACATCTTGCTTCATATTACTACTTCTGGAAAGCGGGATTATGCAGCTTAAAAATATTCTGCGCCACCTTCGCATTTCCCTCTTTCTACCTATGCATTCGGAAGAGAGGATTGTTTTGGGGAAGTCATTAAATGCAGTCACTTGTGCTGTATGTCAGGAGGAAACGGGGATTCCGTGCCTGCAGCACCGTTCCCAGCAGGGGCTGACCATCGCCATCAGAAACACGCACTCTTCAGACTGGGAGGCCCTATTACAAGCACACTCTTATTTTCTTTACTGAACTTTATAATTTAACTCAAAACAAAGCCAAAAAGAGCAGCAAACACAAATGGACTAAAGTTCCATAAAAGACACCAAACCTATATATGAATAAAAGGTTCTTACACTGCATGTGTTGTGCCATAACCCAGTTGTGGAGCAGCCTGTAGTTTTCCACGGACCCTTTTACCATTTCTACCAACAAGTCGTAAGCAGCTGCCCTTGAAGAATGTGACTTGCACTTTGGCTGCTGTCGATCTTTCAAACTTGGCAGCAAGAACAGAAGATTGAAGATGTCTCTCAGAAACTCCTGTAAAACAGTTCAGTGAGCACGTTTAGCAGTTTGAACATGTTCTTAAAAGACAACTGTCACGTATGAACAATCTTCTAGAAACTTCTATGGACCTTCTAGACCTCTACCATGTACAGAACTTTCTGACTTGTACACAAGTTGTGAATTACAAATTTCAACAATTTTCTACTACATTAAGTGCGCTGTAGCCATAGTATAGCCTTAAGAGAAACATGTCTGCTGGAAAAGATTGATAAATTATGCTTGATTCATGATTGATCGTTTAATTTGACAAACCACAGACATGTATTTTAGTAACTTTAAGACTAGTTTCCCCTAGTGAAAGACAGCACATAACCTTCATCAATCTACTTGTTTTGAGTTTTAGGAATCATTAATTAATCTTAAAACCCGCACTAAATTCTGTACCATGTGGAGCGTAAGTGTATTTTTGCACTGTTTCATGTTTGGAATATTAACTGCACTATGAAAGGCACAAAGCGCAGCTGTACCGAGGTAGGCTGCCTTTGGATGATAAATATATATTACACATTTATTTTTACCATCCCAAATTAATACACTTAATAAAAAAAAAAAAAAAAAGAGATGGAGCTGCCTAAACTTCAGCACCTTCTTTCTATGTAGCCAGTTTAATTCAATAAAATTAAGCTAAAATATATTAGAAGGAGACCAGGAAAGAAGAGCAGAATTTATAAAGCAGTGTTTCAACAAATTTCCCTAAACAACCAGCAGTTTATGTGCATACTTCATGTCTAGGGCTGATGACATGATCCACAGCCTACACTTGACTGCTTCAGTAAAATGTCTGCATTCTTAACAAACTGTATTTAAGCATCAAATTATATTAGTAAGTTACCATTTTACAGACAATAAATCCTCTACCTCTGCAGAATTTTGATGGCTTTTTTCCCCAAAGATACTGTCTTGAATTTTTTTTTAGGGGTAGAATTCTTCCCCCGTTTATAGAGCATCAGCTACCAAACCACCTATTATACTTCATTCTACAATTTCTACACTGTAATTAAAAAAAATGTTCTTCCTGTATCTTCCCATTCAGGTATATTCAGTTAAGAAGCCATTTAATGTTAAAAGGTAGATCCTGCTGTAAAATCCAACTAAAATCTCAGTATTTCCAAAAACGGCCTTTGGCAGAGTACACAGCCTTGTTCCAGTGTGCAGGGAAACTCCTACAGAATTAATATAAATCCTTATAACCAGGGTCTTATGTTTATAGCTAAATAATATGAAGATGTCTTCTCCTGGCCAATGTAGTTAAAGTTCTAGAGTCCACCATGGCTTGGAGAAAGATAATGCATAAAATTAAAAGCTACCTGGTTTCTTGGTAGGTAGTGTGTGGCGGGAGTGCTCGCGGGGCAGCGCTGCCACCCCTTTTCCTTCCTCACCACACTTGTTAGGTGCAGATGATCACAGCTCATCAGCAGACCAGCTGCACCTACTGAGTGGTGTTCCAGACTCTGCTGCGGCCTTTTGCAAGGAGGTGTTTTAAGTCACCAGCTGCCTTCAGGTGTCCCACACTAGAAGAGCAGTAATTGCAGAGCTCTGGGTCTATCTTTGCCCGATTAATGTTCTCGATCTTGTATTTGTGCTGACTGAATTCTGCCACGGCGTAGCAAGGAAGATGAAGAATGCTACGGATGATTTTGCGCAGAGGCTAAACACAAAACTCCAATCTTGCTTCAAGTGTATCTTTGCCATCAAAGCGGCCTTAGGATAGAGCTTTCTAGTGAAGGTGTGCTAGGCAGCGTATGTTAAACCTGTATTTTTGTCCACTTGGTGTAGAATAAGGTAGGCAGTGATTATCTGTAAGTCCTCAAAGAACGACTATCCACCGTGGTCACAAAATGTGACCTTCAATGCTTGACAGTATCTGCTGAACAATAATTCTGTTTAGTTAGTAAGAGAAGGAATCTACAGGGAAGAAAAGGCACGGTGGGGCATCAGAATCCTCTGGGCCAGTTTAAACTATCTTCAGTATTTGTCAGGGGATTTTCCGGGGTGTTTTTTCACCAGCCTTTGCTCAGAGGGAAACAGGTGCTTTCACAATCCTGTTCTACAACACTGACCACAACACAAAACGTTTCGCTAATGCACTTTATAATGTGCAGTTAATATCTGCTCGTGATTGTACACAGAATTTAAAAAATTAATACTAGATCATGACTTAGTCTCAGAAAAGGTACTAAGTCCCTGTCTCTCAGCAAAGCCAAACTCTTTTGGAGCAGTTTGTTGTGGATACTGCTCTGTTCACATTCTTCCGTTTTTCAAATCAAATTTCTGGCCTCCCTGTGAAATACTATGTACGTGCAACATACTTTAGGCTTCCGTATCACTCCTCTCTCCTTCAGCTTCTCTTTTGTTTTCTTATGCTTTTCATATATCCAAGCTACATAAATCTGATCTTTGCATACCGCTTCGATTTTAATTTCTACATCATCTTCCATACTACACTCTGTTAACTGAATTCCTGCTCCAATTTAATCTGCAAGCCCAGAAAATGAGTAGAAATTTTGGCAGCTCCCTGTGCCCTTGCCACTCTCCCATCTACAAGCAGAGGTGGAATGCAGTATTTTTGTAACAGGTTGTCTGCCACTGTGTAGACACAGAGCTTAAAAGCTACTTTTAGGTCACAACTGTCTGAGGTTACGGTCAAAAAGCAGCTGGTAATGATTTTTAAACCAGTTAATGCTGATCAATACTAAAACCATTTAAAGAGAATAAATGAAAAAACCCTCAATCCTGGTATTAAATATAGAAAGTGGAGGGACTATATGTGCTGCTTTTTAATAAAGGAATGATACGTGCGTTTTTATCCACCATCCTAAAGCTAGGAACGTGATATACTTTCATAGATGGAGCCACGCAACCAAGATGGTGGAAGAAGGGTGAAACGAGGGAAGTACAGCAACAAGAGATGACACGATTTTGATCTCTTCGTGGTCTTTCAGTGCCCTTTCCTTACCTGGCCTTCACGAGAAAACTTAAAGGGTGGCTTGTGCTTAATAACACTCGTTGCAAGACGAAGCAGTCCTGTAAGTCCATCATCTTCTATATTGCCATCTTGATGGTCAAGGATTTCCCTGCTACAGATACACGTATACACGAAAGATGTTAAAACTGTCCAATTAACAACAAATATAACACAACTTCCAAGAGCACTTACCGTTAGCAAACCTTACCTCCGAATGCAGTCAGCAAGATGTCTTGCCAGTGCATCTAAATCAAGCAGCGTCGTCTGATTGAAGAAAAATGGAATATAAATGGAAAATAATTAGGTACTTAATGAATTAAAACTTACAAGCTTTGTCTGAAACTGTAGGTACGCTTTCGGATGAAATTTTGTTATTGCACACAGAAAACCAGGGACAATTAAAACTCGTCTTTCAAACGTGCTTGCAACAGTATTTTAATATGCTTTAATACCAAAGTTTTGCCTCTACTGGGAATATCTGGAGTGAGGAGAGAACAAGACTTTTTCCATTACGGAGTGAGAAACCAGGATTAAGGCTTTATCTTCCCTCCCTTCCCACACACTGAGAATGAACTGGAGAGATTTATGTAGGGCCACCAGGCAGCACAAGCAGTTGCAGAATTTGCCCCCCAAACCAGAAAAAGTAAATTTAACCCTTTAGAGATTTTTCAAAAGTTGTTTTCTAACCTGTGCTAAAATAACTGAATATCTTCCTCTTCAACTTCACTCAAATACGTATTACCTGCTCCTTACACCACACTGAAATTATGCACAGATAATCTCACAGAGAATTACAGTATTCCCAAAATCTGTTACTTTTGCCTCAGTTTACCCCCTTTGTGTATTATACCCATTCCCTCTTCTTGGCTCTACAGGTTCAGTATCTGAAGCTTCCTTTGAAGCTACTAAATACACATCAGAGAGTAGGGAAAGCTGGGAGACGGGAAAGATCCAAGAGTTCACTGCACCATCAGTAAAAATGTCTCCTACTGAAGTAAAAGTGGACTGAAGACCGTTTTGCAAAGCAAAAACCTACCTGACTCGCATCTTTGACGTGTATGTTATCAATCAGTTTGCAGAGCAGCCAGAAATATTCCTTACACCCTGGTCGCAGCACTGCTTCTTCTTCATAATCCTCTATCTGCGAAAAGAAATTGCTTTTGTTCTGAGGTACATCAGACAAAGTAAGTGTGTATTAAAGAAAATTTAGTAAACGCTGTAACTGTTACAAGAATGCTGCTTTCTTCAAGCGCCTACTTGAAGTACAAGAACCACGTATTTTACAACAGTAACTGTGCATGTTCTATTTTTCTTCTGCAGTATTTATTCATTTTCTTGAAAGACTGTCAGGATGATCTGCCAGACCCTTAAAAAAGATTTAGAATAGTATTGACTCCATCCTACCCACTGCACATTGCAAAAATATTCAGTATTAGACTAGATAAAACATGAGAAACTTTGGCTGAGTTTCTGGAAGCACCTAAACCAAAAGTCTTAATATCTCAGTGTATCAGAAACAGTATGTCACAACATAATGATAAGATGTGCTACCCTTTTTTCTTTTGATAGTAACAAAAGTGAGTTTAAATAGATCTTTGATAACATTTTGTAGTTGCTTCACTACTTACCCGGATCGGTTTCAGAGCTTGAGCATCAGGGAGAAATTTTAATAAAGTTGATGCGGCCAGCAGCAGAAAGGATCGATTAATTGAGTCTCCCCCATCCAGGCCAGAGAGCGATAACTTGTATAAACCATTGCAAGACTCGTGGCGAACGGCGGTCTGCATGAAAAATTAAAGAATTAAATGATGACACCTGTTATTTAGAAGGTTTTTTTCCTTTGTTGACTTTTCTTTCACTTGTACCTAGTAAGTTCCTCTCATCTCTCAGGGTATAAAGGTAGAATATGTCCTTCCAAAACCATGTATTATAAATAATTGACATGTAAATTACAGGAAAATGCAAAAGATACTGTTCTAACAAAAAAGGTGATTTGTCTGTGCCCTTTGTCTTGAGTTACGTATTTTCTACAGTAAAGACTACAGACAGTGACTAAAATACAAAATATCTCATCTCGGTAAATTAGGGAAATCTGTGTGATGCTGGAACCTCCACTTACTCCTTCCTAAGTATATGGTTAATTTATTTAACTTCAGGACAATAATTATTTTCTTCAGAAAAATATCCACAGACCATCTCTAATGCAGCTGTGGAATTTTGCGCTCTTTCTTGGAGTCAGCATGTATGTATGCAAAGCACCAGGTAATTATCACACCTTGTTCCTCTCACACCTTTAAGCAATCACTAGTAAATACAAAAATTTTCTGCTGTGCCTATCTTTATGCAATTGTCAAGTTTTTCTCATATCAGAAAAAAATTACGTAAAGCTATACAAATATTCAGGAATAACAAACATTTTTATATCAACTCTAATTCACCTCATTTTGTGATAAAGAGTATAGCTGAAAAACAGGAGGAAGTATATTTAGACTAACCCACTTTAGAGGGCATCACCCAGAAATTTCAACAAATTACCACAGAAAAATTACCTTCAAACAGAAGCCAAGAAGAGAGTTTATAAACTGCCTTGCAAGCAACCACAAATGGGCCATCTTACACAGAGTTTTAACTACAACTGATTACTTCTAACACAGGATTGCAAGTGACTGAGTCAGACCTGCCTGCTTTTAGCAGGAAACAACATGTTTTGAATTTAATGGCAGCTTGAAACCAAAGTTAATCTTGCTCCATGCTCTCCACCTATTATTGAGGCAATAAGCTCTCCTTTAACATACCTCTGGAATAAGAAGAGTCAGTTTCTTTAGCCAGTCTTGCAGGTGATCACTGTCCGCCAGGCTGGATTTCACCAGGGAACAGCAGTGAGCCCAACTCACCAAGAGCCACATGGAATAATGAGTGACTGGAAGGAAATGAGGTAAATCACGCTGTCACTAACAGAAGGGGCTTTTCAGGTTGAAGACTTGCACAGGTCTAGCACACACTACACTCACTTCAGTCACACTAACCAACAAGACTAAATCCCTACTGGCACATAAGGAACGACCTAAACTCCCAATTTTACCAATAAGTTTACCGAACACTGACCGTTGTACTGCTGGTGACAATTAAATTCGATTACTCTCTTGCCAGTTTGGGGCGCCATCCTTTCCTGCATCTCTGCTCCTGAGCTGGTACTTTGCTAATGCGGTGCGTTATGTCCTAACATGAACATGTCCCAGGACTAACTAATCTGTTCCTTTCTTCTTAACAGCTAAAAGCAAGACTTCAGTAGGCGACACAGAGCATGCGCTGAGCATCTGAGTTCACAGACATCAACACAGCAGGGCAGAACCAAGTGGAAAAAACTGAAGGCAACGTATGGGCCTAGGAGGACACACCTATATTTATGCATGCCTCTGCTGTACCTCTGACAATTAATTGGATATAGACTTCATCTGATACAGGTAATTTAGACCTTTTGTAAGAAACCTCCACAAGAAGGATAGATGGGGGAGCTCCAAAGAACTCTGGGCCCAGAATCATTTCTGTAAACCAGAACAAAAGGTGACTATTGCTGACTCTACTATGGTGCTATATATGCTGCTTTTTGGAAGATAGGAGAATACAGCTGGTTCTCCTACCAAAACCAGTTCTTCTGGAGATGAAGGCTGCTACAATATAACATTTCAATTCACATAAAACAATTTCAGGAGCAGGAAAGGCAGGCAAGTCTCCTCTCTGCATATTCCCACCTAGATTATAACAGCCCTCACACTAACACAGAACGCAATGTTCTAGCATTCTAATGGTGGAATGAATCAAACACTTATCTTGTTATCTTCAATATGTTTTCATGACTATTATTGATAACATATAGCTGTTTTTCAGCACTAACCTTCATGTCTTGATCTGTGATCAGATTGAGCTTTCAACACCCTGAACGGGAAGAAAATAAAGCCATTTGAACTTTATCACAGAACGTCACAGATCATCACTTAGAAATACAAGTACACACAAGTAACAACAGAGTTACTCTAAAGTACCCACTAAGAAAACTAAAATTTTAATCTTAAAAGGATTCATTTCTTGCAGTATTCAAAATTAGCAACTATAATAGAACTATGGAGATCTTCAAGTCACCCCCCCCTAAAGCTTTACTGACAAGATAAAAAGATAAAGTCTTTATCTTTTACAAGATAAAAAGTCAAGAAAAAATAACCACAACCCTACTACTCTATTTAAAAAAAAAGTAAAATGGAACAAACATTTGCAAACTTTAGACAAATTTTACTTATTTGTATTTCTTTGCTTACATTTTTATAAATTGCACTAAAAGGTTATGAAACTGAAAACGTACTCTACATATTTAAAATTCATTCCTGCAGCTCGGCTAGAGGTGAAATTTAGGCACACTTGCAGACTTGACTGGAAACGCTCTGGGTGTCTCTAACAATCTTTTAAAACGATGGTAAAACACACTATCTATTACTCGGAATCAAGTCAAGTTCTGTAACGCCAAATGGAGCAAAAATCCTGACCTTCCCACCCTCAGTCCGACACAGTCTTACTCAGAATTGCTTTTCTCAGGACAAAAGGCAAAAAGGACAAAAATCTCTAATAGTCCATTTCTGAAGGTCAAATTTGGCCTTCAGTACATGCACACTTGCTAAAACAGGAAGGGTAATTTCAGCAGTAATAAGCTAACGCTGTTAGGATGGGAAAAACAAGCCAAAACCAGTAGACAACTAAGCAACTTAAAAGTGATTTTTTTTTAATTTCTCCTTTATGTTGCCTTGAAATTGAGAATGCTAACTGCTCCAGAGAGAACAAAGGGATGGTTTTGGTGCGATCACTGGTGAGAGCACAGTGTACAGAGCTTGTCGCTCTATGTCTTACACCCTGATCAGAGCTCTCACCACTTCTCTCTCTCGCGCTCCTCCTACCGAGGCAGGAAAACCACCAGAAGAGGTGACTAAGAAAAGCAAGTCTAATGCCCGTAGACTTGGACTTCTGCTAAGGCTGTTAATGGGGACTGCAAGTGAAAGAGCCATTTACGTGATTTAAAGCAGCGATGGAAATGTGCACACTTCATTAGCTTTATGACAAAAATGAAAAAGATTTGTACCTAGGTGCCAAGTTGTCATATGTATAAGCAACTGACATAAGTCGCTGAATCAAACTGGTTCCCTGGACAAGTACAAGAAACACCTTTAAAAATTGAAGTCAAAAGAAAAAAAAAAAAAAAAACAACAGTTAATATAACAACAGGCTTTTTGATCTGTTTTTAAATTATACACACTGTGTGAATCTAAAACAAACCCACCTGTGTAGAGAGAGGAAGAGCAGAAGACAAATCATAGCATCGCCGTAGTTAAGAATTACTTTGGTTTTTGTTAAAGCCGATCTAAAAAAATCTGTTTCATTGACTAAGTCGAGATGCTAAAATTTCATTCTATTTCTCCAAGAAAGGCAATTTAACTGAATAGAAAAAGCAACCACTTATTCAATTCTTTTAGTCAAAACACAGTATTTTTAAAAAAAGTGTAGACTATTCACTTCCTTATAAAAATCTGAGGCTTGAGCATGAGGTCAGATATGTAAATTTTGCCTATCTCTGTAATCAACACATCTTACTGACTCTACATTCACTTCAATTATTCATTTTTAGAGACGCTGACAGCCTACACAGAATTCTCAAACCAAAGTCTGAAGAACATATTTAGGTAGCTAATCCGCTGCAATCAAAAATATTCAGCAATTGACAATTAAATATTTTCAACCAGTTCTAGAAACCGGTAGCACCATTTACACACAGCAACTGTCAACAACTTTAATGCATAATTTCCCTGTATCACGGCAGGTTTGGCAATTGAGGGATCTGTTTTGTCAAGAATAGCCAATACTTATAGAATAGTTAAAGTCTTTCTCTATATAACGACGACAAATGGGAAGCGTGGCTGCGGCTCGCAGTTCACAGCTGGTCCTGTGCCCAAGAGCAATCGATTTCTGATGCCAAAATACTACATTTGCTTGCTCTGCATTAGGAACTGTGCGTGCAGGAATCTGGCAGGAAGCTTTACGGGTGGAGGTACATTTATCATACGCTCACTCAGAGATCTGTAGTACAGTTAAATTACTTCAGTGTTTACTAAAGGAATCTAAAATAGATTTAGTGAGGATGGGGACAGCTCATGTTACAGGTTACCATAAAAACACGAGGAGTAATTGATTTGGAAAACAAAATCTAAGAAATAGGGATAAAGCACTGGAATTCTGAATTCCCAATTCATCTGCTCACCGACCATCAACAAAACCTTTGGTTCCAGCTTTTTTAACTGCCAGGTTTCAAGCCATTAAAATACTTTTTAGAGGAGAATAACACGTAGGATGTAGATTAACATTAGCAACTTTTCCACTACATTATTTTATTACCAAAATAAAGGCTTCACGCAACCAAGGAGTCGTTTTTCTCAGGTTCACAAAACAGACACGCTGTTTATCTCTTCTTACCTCCGTTAAACGAGGTATATGAAGGCCCTTCGTGTGGTCACTCGCGGTCTTCCTGGATTTGCCCGGCCACGTTCTTTTTCTGTGACTCTCTGCTACGCCAGACCAGGCAAAGACATCGTGGTAAGCTAAGTCCAGGTCTGAAGGATCGACTGCAAACTGGCATATCAGCTTCAGCAGGCAAGCAAGACAGTCTAGCTGCCACTGTGAATAAGAGAAGGAAATCTTAGTTTTTCAGGGATTTATTTTACAAACGATTCTATGCCTATAATAGAGTTTGAAATTACAAGCTTAAGGAAGGTGTAAACAGCTAGAACTGGCAAAACCTCACCAGAACAGACGCTAAAGAGGAAGGGTATTAAAAGAACTTGCTTCTTATAATGAAAACATTTTCACGATCTAGGCCTATTAACAGAAAAATACAAAGGGTGGTTTTAAAATGTAAATGAGCAGAAGTATGAGAATTTTATAAAAAGAAAACAAATTTTTTCAGGAATATAAAATATTTGAGAAAAAGACACTACTGCATAGACTCTGGTGGTTTCAATTATATAATTAATTGATTTCACTTGCTACAGGAAAGTAAGTATAATAAACGTTGAAGGTAACAAAAGTCTTTAAAAATGACAGCTCTGTTATTCTGGAGAAAAAGGGTGAGTGAACACCTACCACAGTCCACGATTCCTGTTCTTTAGGCTCTAAGATTCCAGAATTGAAAATTTCTAATAACTGTTGAAGTCCTCCAGCAGCAACAAACTGTAAGTATATTACGGAACCAATGTGAGAAACAGCAAATACAGAAATATCAGCATGTTTAGCTAGATACCAATCTAAGCTTTACAAAGAAATAAACTGTTCAGCTAGATATTTAATGAAAAACAAAAAAAATAGTTGTACACACTATGACAAATTTAGAGGCCTCAAACCCAGAAAAACTTTTAAATGTTACATCTAAATTTGAGGACAAATACTGTAAAGATAGATAACACTTTAAATAGGTTTTTATTTTATATCTTCTTTGAAAAACTGCAATAGGTATCACAGAATGCTGTAGGAAAATCAAACCTTGCAGCTCCAAGTGTTTTTACTATTTTCTATTTGATCTTCACTTGAATCATCTGAATCGGGGTAAAGATCACTGTAACTTCCCTAAAGATAAACAAGAATAATTCACTGTAAGAACAGTTAAAGAACAGAAACACTAGAGCTCATCAATATATACTTTGGTTCAGAGAGAAAAACAGATATTCTGTGCAAGAAACTCTATTACCGTAGATTCACGTCTTATTCTCCTGTTGGGCTTTCCCAAAGCTTCGATAATTTCCAGGGCGTACAAAAGTTTATGGGCACTTTTTATTCGCAGAAGATCCTTCCAGCTAAAGCCATCATTACCCTTAAAAGAGAAAAAAAGGGAGACAACAATTAATGCTATTATATGTAATGCTGATCTATACAAAAAACACAAGGAAAGGATTTTTGAAGTGACAAGGACAAATCACTTGGGTTTTAATTTCATTATTATAAGCTAAGGCACACACAATTTTCAAGTAGAGGAAGCCAAATTTTATACTCTAAATTATAACTTCCACCAAAATTTTGATGCGTGTGTCCCTAAAGAGCCGTATCTAGAAACTGTTAGCATGTAATTTCAACCACTTTAAAAGAGGCAAGAAAACAACCCATGCTCTGAATGTACAGAAGAGAGTCCAAAAGGATTCCCAGCACAGCAGTCATCGTCTTAAAGCAAGGCTGCAGATGAAGAAACCGCTGTTTCAATTCGAGCCAAAAGCCTGCGACAATCAGTAGTGACGAGCCTTCTCATTTGTTAAATAAAGAAATAATAAACTTCAGGAACTGAGATCTCTGTTTAGTTTAATTTCAAGTTAGAAGCTGACATCTCTGTTTAGTTCCATTTGGTAAATATTACTAGGCTTCTTTATTAGGTTTACTTGTGTCTCGGCACTCTCAACACACTTACTATTTAACATTCCTGTTTGGGGAGAATTTAACTCAAACACTAAACACTAAACCATCCATGTATAATAAAGAGAAACATGTAAAACAAGCGTTCTTTGTTCACCTGCTCATCTGAAATGTTCTGGAATGCCTGCAACATATTGGGGCACGTTGGCAGAAGCATCAACAGTTCCCAGACACGCCTGGATAAGTTTTCTGCGTGGAGATGGAGTTCTTCACACCTTGCGCTCTGACAAACCACAGAACAACCATTCTTATTGTGACCTTCTTTGTGAAAGTAAGATTTCAAAGTCTAAACATGTGTTTACTCTGAATTAAGAAGCTGTCTTCTATCTAATGTAAATCCAGAAATAGAACACAACAGTTGAAGTCTCAACCTGCAAGAAACTACGTTACATTATCTTTACAGTTTATCACATATTTTGAAATATTTGAGTGCAAATGAAAGAAAAATAAGGTACCGGTTTGAATATATTAGTACTCATTTAACTTCCCACAAGCTGATGATGGAATATAAGACATAAAACATGAGTTTGGGCAATAAAACCTTTACAAACTCTCTTGGAGCCCATTCCCGCAGTCACCACATCTACTCAAATAATCAATATTCTTCCTTAAGCACGACCTTTTTATAGCTTCTAAAATATTTAGAACGTTTAAAGTATATCCGAACAATGTTGTCAGGAAATCAGAGAAATCATGATAACTATTAGACCATGTGAATATACAGACAAGAAACACATCTAGCAATTGGACAGAGTACACAAGAAGTAAGCTGGATAGGAAAAATAGATCCAATTAAATAAGACTTAAATGTAA
>JAVSBS010016190.1:65197-77053 GCA_033124195.1 Coracias cyanogaster
AATTATTCTAATAAAATTACTCTAAATTCCTCGCTGTCTTCCATAGCCACTTCTCCAGATGGAGGCTTAAAAGAGGCGAGCATCTCTAACAAATCAAAAAGGGTGGTGAGATGAGGTTCTTGCAGGAGTAAAAGCATTGGAATGTTGTCCTTCTGAGGAGGAGGTAGGCAGGATGCTGGCAGCTGAACACCTTCACCTTTACGTTCCCTCCTTGGTGCGCCCAGGGATACAAACACCATCTAGAAACAGAGAGGAGCAACAGGGAGGAGAGACACCATTTTTAAAATGCCTGTGATCAACCATGGAATGTTCTCAACAGGATCATAATTAAGAACATCAAGACACACGGATGTCTTTGTTGTTACGTCTTTACTGAGCAGTATTTTGAGCAATTGCCAGAACCAAAGCTTGGTTTGGCTTTTCCTTCAGGCACTTGTGGTGTAGCTGCAGACACCATTTCATTGGTTCTCAGCCCCGGTTTCGCTGTTCAGGCCGCCGAGACTCTAGGACAGATCTGACTTCTCAGTATATTAATGAAATGGCACAGAAACTAATCCAGAGGAAAACTGACATCAGTTGGCTCAAAGGAGCAGAAGAACGCTAGTGACAGCACAGCAACCCAAATAGCAGCGTGGCTGGGACAGCAGACATACAAAAATCTTTCTTTTATTCCTTGAGTTTTCCCATCTACTAACATGACTTGAATTAAGCTTTAAAAATTATTTTGAAGGCTGACAGCAGCACAGACCAACAGCACTAGTCTGAGCTTACAGGACGCGTGTATTGGATAGCATGAAACAACTAGTTTCAGACAACTAGAGGTTGTTCCTAAAGCAAAGTATACCTTCCACCACCACTACAGCTAGCAGCTGCACAAGACAAAAGCAACACATCAACCGGTCTTTTTCAGCGACCACTACCTAGATGCCGGTAGTACCTGCATATCCTTAAAGCCCAATTCATGAAGTGTTTTTTCATCATAATCGGTTGTCAGTTCATGCCCAGATGAAATCATTCTCACAGGTCCCATGAGGCCACCTAGGATGAAAACACATTTCAGTAAATTTCTGGAACCGTTGCTCCGTTTTCTAACGAGAGTGCCAAGACTTATTTTTAATAGTTCCGCCTCCAGCAGCAATTAAAGCGAGGTAAAAACTTAAAGCAATTCCCTTACAAAACCTGGTTATTATGTTAAACTCAATTTACTTGACTGTAGTCAGAAATACTTTTTCAATAACAGTTCACCCAATCTTGAAGTGAAAAGTGTTCATAATAGAGAACATAATGCACCTTCCGTATTTTGTAGTAAATTATGCTATGCCAGAGAAGGATAATGGAAAATGATTGTGATCATCAACAACATCCCTTTGTATCGCACACCTGTGATAAAGTCTGCAAAGAAGCAATGATTAATCTTACTTAATTGTAAGTTGGAACTGAAGATGTCATATACTTCAGAGAGGAAAATATGAGAACACCCTTCAAAGCGTTCTCAACAGTAAACAAGAAATTGGAACAATTAAAAGACCTCAACATTGGGATTTCAATGAGGTTCCTGCAGAACAGACACTTTTTTTTAATCTCTTGCAGAAATCTTGGGAAGTACTCAGAGTTCTGTAACCTGAACGTGCTTCAGAACAGGCTGTTACCTGGCTAGAGGAACACAGCAGTCCAAGACGAGGGTTAAACAAACAAACAAGCAAGCCTGTGTATACGCAGTGAACTTAAAACTTCATTTTTTCATTGTCATGAGGACACGCACGGCGTAAGCACGCGCGCAGACAACTTGCTGCTTTGGTCATTACTGAAAGCCCGTCATCTGCAGTCCGCAGCCACAGTCTCTGCTGGTGTGTGCACACGATAAATCCAGGTGATGCTTCCCAAAACCAGCTGAGATACACACCCAAGTGCTGATGCTTCCAAACTAGAGCATGTACACAAAGGTAATGCTGAGCAGATGGCCGGATAAATGGAGGAATCAGGCAAATGCACATCATCCTCAAATCCTGCCCAAAGAAAATTGCTGGGAAGTTCTTGGGAAAAACTGGATGGAGAGCTTCTGTCTATCCACAAAGGTTTTCCGTGGAATAATCCCACATATCTATGACTCTTCCCATCAGCCGGCTGCTTTGAAACCTACCAATGCAGTCAGGCCAAATAATTTTGCTAATAAATGCTTTAAAATTATTTTAGCTCTTCTCAGAACCTGCAGTTTCTGCTTCCACAATAATAGTTACCTCACTTCTCTAACAATCTGTTTAATGTTAATTTTCAGTATCTTCATCTTCTCAAACTAAATTTCCTTTTGAGACAACAGGCGTTAGATGTAGCTGGTATCACCTCAGACAGTTCATGAATCCCAAGAGCAGGAAAATGAAAATAACGCTTTGTGCAAAGATGCTGGAGATGAAACGTCCACCTCCACAGTGGTGAAACGGCGGGTGAGCAGGAGTGCTAGAGGAGGCCAACAGCGTCAGAAAGTGCCGGTCACAGTTAATAACAGATAAAACAAATGAAAAGATGTAAAAAAAAAGTGCAAGCCTCAAATTCCAAGAGCCAGAAGTTGATACAAATATTCTACTGCATTAAATTGAAATCCCACCTGAGGAAACAACTGAAAACCAATTAATGCCAAAGATTTTGCTCTAGAAGGATAAGGCAAGAGAAAAACTTGTATTCCGACATCATGGGCCTTTGATTTTTACTGGAATTTGATAAACTATGCTCAGATTTCTACTTCAGTTGACGAATTAATCACCACTTCAGGTTCCTAACCAGGATCTGGTTTTTGTTGTAGATTAACTAATACAGGTCTATTAAAATGGATGCAGTAAAAGGTCACTGAGACAGGTGTGCACTATGTACCTTACAATACGTGTCTCCTGTGATGCAGAATGACCCAAGTTTTTAAGTGTAAACAGTCAATACACTGAGCCGTAATTCAGAGAGATCTTTGTGACCAACAAAATGTTACTAGAAAGTCCTTTTTTTTTTTTAATCTATACAAAACAGTCCCCACAATAGGGTACGGAAGAGTAGAACTGCAGGTTTCAACCACAAATCTCAGTTTCAGTCCTATCTTCTTAAAATTAGCAGTTGAAAAGTAAAACTCATGTAACTAGATGATTCCAAACGCCCGGTGGCATGCAGAGAACAATGCAGGGACACTTCTGGAGGAGTTGGGTTAATAGGAGATTCAGCCTCTTAACAGGATTTTATGCTATCAGCCAAGACAGGTATCAATTACAAGGCAAAGCACTTAAGAGTTATTAATACAGGTTCTGAACAGCAATAACCGGTCAGAAGGCTATAGCATAGGCAGCTGGGATTTAGAAAATGTTCTCCTCATAAAGGATAGAGCAGACATCTTCATTCACTCAAAAACATGTAAAGAGAGGGACCAACAGGATGCACGTTCACCACACCATAAGCAAGCTGTGAGCCTCTCAGGAGCAAGGTGACATTCCCAACTAAGAGCATCAAAATGGGATAAATCATCATTTTTTGCTAGGGGATTTTCATCACTTAAAAAGCAGTTGCAGGAGTAAGGAAAACCTTACACCTGAGAGGAATACACAGAGGTGAAAACTACAGTTACAAGTAGCACGGCTTACCAGGGAAATCCCCTTTGCGGCTGCTTTGGCCGAACTCCTGGAGCTGGGCTTGTTGATTTATCTGCTCCTTCTGCAAATTTTCGTACCAATGGGTGACTTCTGCCCGTAGATCAGCCACCTGATCGCTAGGATACATTTCTATAGTCATCTGAAATAAAACACGGATTATATTTTTGAAAGCACACAACAGACTTACTGCAATTGACCAACGGAGGATGCTCTTTTAAAAGAGCTTTTCACTTACCTTGTCAGGAAGTCCAGCTGGCTGACACACAATTCGCAGTGGTAGAGACTGTTTGTCACTCAGGGCTTTCAAGTGACTGCTGATACCAGTGCCTTCAATCTGCCACTGTCTCAGATGATACGCAAACCTTAAGAAGCAAGGAAAAACATTGAAAAAGCATTTTTGTCAAAACTCATTCAACACAGATGTTCAATAAACAATGAGAGGAAAGACAAAACTTGCACTTTTATTCACCATTGTTTCAAAATAAGAGGAAGCTACTGATGTTTTTCAAATAAAACTAAGAGTTTTCAAATTTTTTTCTTTGGTGAGGGACGGGGAAACACGAACCACATCCGTGCGTCTTTAGACAAGGATAATTGCCGACACTTGTAACTGTTTAAACCTGACATTACCTTTCACAGTTATCCACTACTACCCTTACTTTTCATGAAGAAAACCAAAGAAACCATTACTTGAATAATAACTCATTCATCATGACGATAAGAGGAATGGAAATAAATTCTGCATCCAAATATATCAATGAAGCTATTTACCTTCTCCTAAAGGCCTCCAGGTGTGTCTTCAGCATTAACAGTCCTCTTTCAATAATGGTCAGACTTGAGTGAGAGTCCTGCTCAAGGTTACTAGAGGCTATCATCAGACTCTCCATACACTTGCTTATAAACTCCTGTTCTTTTTCAAGACCAGTTTTACCTGTAACATCAGTTCGAGTACATCACGTAAGCACAATTTCGAGACTATCCATTTTCATACAAAGAATAAAGAGAGGAGAACACTAGATATTCTTTACAACGTTTTAAACAGAAAAGAAAAATGAGGTTTCATACCGTTGATATAATAGGAGTTGATGTACTGGATAGCTGCTCGACTGACGTCGCCAGACTGTGCTCTCAAAGCAATACCCCAGAACTGGTCCATGCCACACAACTGTTTTGACAAAAGGAAAACCAACGCAGAAACAAAACATTGCCTCATTATTTTATAGGAGCGATGCTTTACTGACCTGTGACATTTTATTCGCCTCTTGAAGCAATTACTAAAAATAGGTCCATTTTTCCTCTGTTTGGGCTCTCACCACTGCACACATCAAATACTATAAAATTCTAACTTTCACAAAAATATTTTCATACTTTGAAGCATGAGGAGAACTTGTTAAAGTTCAAAAGAGTGAATTTTCATTTTTGACAAATGGGAATATTTTTAAATGAAGCCTTAAAACCACAATTATTATTAACATTCATTGCTAGAATAGAAACTTTGATTAAAAACTTCCTCAAATCAATTCACAGAAAAAAATCCCATATACAATTTTATTTCCAAGAGTTTCTCTGTATAAAAACTACAGAGGAGAAACTTCGAAGGCACATGATAAGTAAACAGAGACACATTTTACAACAGTTTTCTAGTTGGAATTAAGTACGTCTAACAGAAGGTCATCTCAATCTTCTTATTTATAAAAGTAACTGTTACAAACCCATTCTTTAAAAACAACAGTGAATACAGTTCAGTTATGGTAAGAAAGACATAAAACTGCACAAAGATAGACAGGCAACAGGTAGCACTTTCTTTGTGGTCTCCTATCTCTAGCGACAAAAGCCACAGATGCTGGAAGTCCTGCAGGAAGGTCAGGAGCACTGGCCTCTTATTTCTAGTTCCCTGTCCCACATTTGGAACTTTTGAGTCCCGCGCTCCCAGGGCTCTCCTCAAGGCAGGAATCTGTACCAACCCCAGTGCCACGGGTGGTGACACTACCCCCTCAAACCAGTAAACAGCACTAAAGCCAGTAAGAGAAGTCATTTAACTTTCTCCTTCCCTCAGGAGGAAGTACAACATGAGCACCGGCTCTAAGCTTACCTCTGAGTTTGAGCCACCATCATACGCGCTCGTAGCCAATCGAGCCAAATTACACAAATGCTGGAAGAGGTTTAGGCCAGTCATACTGATAGTTTCAGGTTTTAGTTGTGGCATCTAAATAAAAGGAATGCACTTTAGTACAGAAAAAAAACCTCAGTGCTGGAACAAACAACAATTACAGGGTATTTATTTCATTAGCACAGAAAGTGTCATTGTTACTACCAAATCATATTCGAATGTAGTAGATCAGTTAAAGTTTGTTCTTGTCAAAGATCACTCTCTGAATTTTATATACAATACCAAAAAAAATCAACTATAATTAGCCTAAACAAACCTCTGTACCACAGGTTTGGACTGTAACGGTGCAGAAGGAACAAAAGTTTTTATTATTGTAACATTAGCTGCTTAACTTATCAACAGCAGGACAATTTGTTAGCGTACATGAAGTGTTTGTTCAAAAAACTCATACGCTTATAAAACTAGATAAAATCTGTGTAACCTTGCCAAAGAAGGAGACTACATTAATTACTGCACAACATATCCATTCTGTAATGTCATCTGTCGAAGGTGGTGGGACCCTTGCAAAAAGCTCTACGGCTGCATGTTTGTATTTCCAGAGGATGTACTGATCAGATTTATACGCCCCTCCCCAAAAGAAGAAAAGGCATTTTTTTCAGTTGGGTAACCTATATATCATAAAGGAAAGCACAGCCTTGGGTGGCTTTGTCGCAAATTGAAATGAAGTGCTACATCGCTTCAGATGTAACACACAAGCAAATAAACACTCAAGTAAATACTCATGTGAAAAGAATCCACGTCAAATCGTTCCTCGCTTCCCTCCAAGCAGAGAAAAATCATTGAATGGCAAGTGGGGCCCTCTCAGACTACTGAAGACATCATAGAAACAATTTACAGTATCTTAAATAGTGCTGATAGGGAAAGAAACACCTTTACTAGAAAGATAAGGCTGCAATTAACTCTCTACATACCTTTTCCAAAAAAAGATGCTTGTAAGTCTCCATACCCATAGCGTGCTGATCTTTACTTCGTACTTGATTTAAAAACCAGTGTAGTGCATCATCGTAACATTCAGAATCTTCTACTAGGCAGTGCCACAGTATGTCCACTTGTTCTAAACTCAACCCTAAAATTAGGAAAGTATTTTTAACTACTCCTTTATAACATCAAATATACAGCGATCTTCTACGCAACCCAAGAACAGGTACAGAAAAATCAGAATCGTTTTTGTCAGGACAAGAAATTTTTGGAAAAAGTAAAAGAAAAACGCACCACCTACCAATCAGGAATTATACTTCTCCCTTTTTAGAGCTGTCCATCAGCTACGACTTTTGGTCATTAGTGCTGTGAGTTGTTACTAAACCAACGAGTAGCGGGGGCTGACCTGGGATCTTGTACCAAACAGCAAGTTGTTGGCTCAGTTCATAAGTAATTACCGGGCACAACCTAGAGTCCAGCTTTGAGCTGGGTATTGAAACTGTGGCTGAAAATAGCACTTCTGTTACTTTTTTATTGTTATTCCTTTCAAGAAAATGGTTACGTTAATTTTCTTAGTTGGTGTATAACATTTGTGATCCCAACAAAAGTCTTTAGAAAGAATTGTGGCTATTCTATCAACAATAGTAAATCCAGTGTTATATATTTGTTCCCTCTTCGCTAGATATTTTAATTCCTTCCTGCACTCTAACGACCAGAGGGACAGGCCACGCATTGTGTGCCAACTTTGACTACCTATGAGACTACCCAAATGACTCCTCCCTTCAAGTTGTTTTAATAAATGACCTCAGTACAATCAGCTGCAAGTCTGTAGAGAGCTGCTGCTGAGACAACACTAATGGCTGTTAGTTTACAAGGGCTCAAGAAGAGAGAAGCCAAAACAGTTTATGGAAAGGGAAAGGCACCAAGGGTTACTTAAAAGCACAGAAAATTATGTTCGACTTCAAACTCCATCAGCCACATCAAAAGATTTCTATTTTTAACATTTAGAGTGAAAAGACTCCAGCATCCGTACAGATCAACTATCATAGAGAATACCACTTTTGCAGAAGACCCTACAGGGAGTGTAAACTGATTTCTGATAGTATAAAGATATAAAGAATTATTCCTTTTTGTTATCACAACTTACTTAGGGTATGCTCCAGCAAAAGATCTCTTGGAACCAAAACCCATAAATACAGAACAGACTATCTTCATTTCAGCAATTAGTACAATCCTAATATTTAGAAAAACTGAAGCACAGAGAACATGAAAATTTGGCCTTGCAGAATAGCAACAGAATCTAAACTCCAATGTTGGTTCTGTGCTTTCATCAAAAAAATCTGTCTTCTTTAGAAACAGTATCAGAGAATGTTTAAAACTGTATCTGTTTATCATACTTAAGCTAACATTGACTATTAAGAACTATGTGAGCCTTACTATGAGGTGCTTCTCTGATAAGGTACCTCAAATACTTACTGAAATGATCTGGTGATCCTAGAGTTGAAAATACACATGTCAGGAATTGAAGACGAACCTGAACTTCTGCACTGTGGCTGTATCTAAAATTTAAATTTGTATAAAAACGGAAGTTTATTTCATTTTTTATTGTCATAGCTTTTTTCCCCACTCATACATGTGCCTCTTAAAAGCATAAATAAATATTTTTTGCCTCTAAGTTTCGTTCTGAACTTCTAGTTCAGTATATAGTCTATACTCTTGTTGTACACATTACAGAACCACACCAAACAAGTGGAATGACGCACTAGTTATTACCAGATAGGTGCTTTTCGTCGTCGTTTTTTGGAAGGAGCGGGAGTGGGGGTTTTTTTGGCAGAGAGTCCAATTCAAACGCATCATTTTGGCATTAGCACCTTGCAGGATCTGACCTTAATTTTTTCCCTACCTTGTAAAATGCTGATATTTCTATTCTGAATTTGCGATCTCAGCTGCTACATACTCTTTATAAAAGTGTTTTCATAACTTATATAAAAATATTCACTTTGTTTCTATTTCTAAGGTAGAAGCCTAATGGTCAAAGCAGCAGAAAAATAGATCATTTTGCCACAATGTAAAGCAATTCATCCCACTTCCAAACAGCTTTTGAAAGAATTTCTGACTAGGGCAATGTCCAATATAAAGGTGTATGATGAAGTAAAAATCTGACTCATAAATAGCAACATTTTTCAATTGTGGATGCCCATAGTTACATATTGTCTGTCAAAACACAAATGGCTTATTCCTCCAGGATGGAGAAGCTTGAGATTCTTTCACTTGTGTCTATACACCTGATTTTCATCACACAGATTGGAAAGTGCAGGTGAATGTGTTAAATCAAAAAAGGCTTAAAGGTTAAAATGTGTTAAACTGCAAAGGTTAATGATAACTGCTTTTAAAACGGAAACATTTCAGTAGTTTTATGATATGAAATCACTTTGGTTTGATGATAGAAAATCTTTGTGCTTTATTTGTAAACAAGTACTCCACACAATGTCTAACAAAACTGACAGAAGAGCTGTTGTGTGGCTTATTTTAAGGAAAAGGAAGCTATTTAAAATGTTATTGGCTTTACAGACCCTAAGCGTGCGATGTCCCTAGAGAAAGTATTTATTTATAATAAGACATCAGAAGCACCAGAAGAAAAGCAGAAAATAACCACTTAAAGACAGAAAACATCAAAGTCAGTGGTGTACTTACAACGCATGTTTATGTCGTCCTTCCCTGACTGCCTGAATGTAGTGTACCAAATTATCAAAGAAAAGTTTCATCATATTAAGCTCCTTTTCTGCCCACCTGTGTCAATTTAAAGGGCAGAAAGTATTATGGTTTGCTTGAAAAGATCAGAAAAGCTGCACAAATTAGAAAATTGTTATAGAAAAATTCCGAACACACAAACCCGAAGTAAACTTTCCATTTTCCATCTAGCACGAATTCGGGAGTATTTTCTAGTACATACATTTTTCCTTCTCATCACCGTTATTTTCAGGCAGAGGACTGAGAGAACACTCCCTTTTGAGACCGTGAAAACCGCTCCTAAAGGCCCTCATTCAGGAAAAGTCTAAGCCAACACTCAGAGCTGGGCATATATTTAAACGTCACATCAAAAAGGGCAAGAAAAATTGCTGATAATCACTGTGATCTCTCCCAGAAGTTCTGGCAGTCCAGCCTCTATAGTTAGGCCAGCTAGTTACATCGTTTATTCTAGTAAGGGATGCTATACGATGTATCTTCACATTTCAAAGTTTTTCTTACAAACTACTTTTTTTTACAACTGAGAAGCATTTGATACACAACCAGGACAGAATGATGTAACATTAAATTATTACAGCCTTTTACAATACTTGATGTCTAGTATTGCCTGTGAGTCCTTTGGGATTTAAAGGGTGGGGATTAAAAAAAAAAATGAATTAGTCTTCCTGTGGGTTGCGACAGTAGTGTGTATTATGAAGAAATCTAGGCCTGAGTCATCAGACAACTGATACATCTAGGCCAGGTAGCAAAGAGATGGTCACTTCAGGTCGTTATTAGTCTGGACCGCGCCTAAGGAGGAAGCCTTGCCGCAGTCCCCTCAATGTCACCTCCTCTGGCGGCTCAGCCCGCTGGGGACATGGGGCCACTTACATTGTTATCCAATGTGTATCGTAACTGCTCCCAAATTGTTGAAACGTACCAAACAGCTTTGGAAGAAGACGAAGTGAAACTACTACTGATCTAGAGGAGAAAGAGAGAAATTACAACAGTGGGTGATTGCTGCAGAATTAAAATAGCCTATTTTAAAATGACTTTGAGAAGCTCGGGTTCAGCGAGCGAAGAGGTTAACTGAAAGCACTGGAATTATCTGTGTGCACTCTGCCATCGTGGCAGCCAATGAGTTTTCTGAATCTGAACTACACATCCCTCCACTTCTGTACGTGTAACACCTCAGACACGCCGATCTTGCACACGCATCAAAATTCAACAGTATACATTTTGCTTCTTCAAAAGTATTTGAAGTTCAAAAGGTCAATTCTTATTTTTGAGTTTCATAGAAGTTATCTTTTGAAATTTCAGCAAAATGAGTCTGTTTTTCTATATAGAGGTGACGTACCAGAAATAAATCTACCTTAAATCATTACGGACGCAAGTAGGTGTGTATTGTAAGATACCTCTCTAGAAAAGCTCAGGAAGTGCATAAACTGCATGTAACTGAACTTTGGTATCAGTGGAAGTATCTTTTATTAATTAATATCTCACGATACTTGTAACTTGTCTCACAAACACAGTTCTGAGCAAAAAGTTGACAAGATAGATACCACAGGTGATGTCCAGCACTTGATAGGTTGTATCAACAACAACAACAAAAAAATGCACTTTTGCTACTCTTCAAACTGCACAATCTGACAGCTTTGGCTGGTATTAAAACAAGTTATCTGAGGTGAAAATACTACTGCTACCTCCAGCTGCTGCTTCACACCCCACAGACTTAGGTGGAAAATAACTTGTTCCTCAACCACTTGCATATAAAATCTAAATATTCAGTTCAAAATATTTATGCTAAGGCACCCGACCTTGCTCTCAACCGGCTAAGGTGTGGACATGATTTCACCAAATGGAAGGAAGGCAGTAACCTCTGGCAGAATGGAGAACAGACAAATGCTACAAGATAAGAAATTCAGGACACTGATAGAATAGAAAAATGGAACACCAGATACATCCGGAATACCTTGAAAACTATTTTTATACTTTTGCTTTTGTCTGGTTTAACTTCTCTTCCTGTAAAGTCAAATAACTGTTACAGTCAACTTGGATTTCCTAAAAGTTGCAAAAATAGGTAAATGTAAAAACAGATAATTTAAGTTACCTGTTGTTTGCTAAATTTTCTAAGCAGCCTTCAATAAATCTCATTCGAATCTGTCTGTCAGTGAACCAGCACACTAAAGAACAGAGCAGCTTCTCTGCTTCATTTATTAGCCCTTCAGAGAGATGAATCTACAGCAAGTAGAAAGAAAGGTCACTGAATAGTATATTTCTTTTCTTTTTAAAAAATAGTATTTTCTGGTATTCAACTTACTGCATCTTCATCCTGGACCAGATCCCACAAAAGGGTATTTCCTTTCTTACAAACATTATCCAAATTAATGTCCGTCACCGCATTGCTATTATATTGGT
>JAVSBS010016191.1:0-28233 GCA_033124195.1 Coracias cyanogaster
AGCTTTGCTTCTATCATTATTATTATTAAACTACTTTTTGTTTCTCATCCTATTTTCCTCCCCTTTCATTTTTTTTTTGCTCTGCTAAGGAGGGGAAGAAAAGGGGGGGTGATAGAGAGGCTTGGTGGGCGCTCAGCCAAGGTTAACCCACCACATTGTGTCACTGCCTGGGGGGGAAAACTGGTACCTGTATGTGGCCTGGGCATTTGTTAGTAGTCTCACCCTATCTATGAGTGAGACAAAGGAGGGGACTCTCTCTGCTTTTGAGGATCCTTGGAGTGTCCAGGCCAGCATGCTAACAGTGCTCTGTTTGCTGAATGTCTGCCATGTCCTCTTTAGGGTTACACGGTTCTTATTCAATGCCATCACCCAGAGACCCGTACAGAGGCTGGATAGTTATGAGTGGCAAGGTGTGTGGGAGAGCATGGGAAAGTGCCTAGGCCACTGGTCACCCCCAATATTTTGGAATTTCACTCCTGAGCAAGTGCAGAGTCCCAATAAACTAGTAAAGCACTTAGAGAAGGTCTGTTGTCAACCCGGCAACTCCCGGGAGACACAAATCACTGCAATGTGTTCAGGACTTGCCCATGCCTACCATATACTGCTCAGCACCATCCAGTGCCCTCAAGGGGAAGAAGAGATCTCTGAACCTGACAACAAACCAACTCATAGTGCAGCTGAGCCAGAGAAACAGCCTGTGCCAGTATCAGTCTCTCTGGTACAGAAAAAGAAATACAGCAAAAGATCAGTCTGTATAGTGAGGGATAAGGGTGAACCAGGGCCATCACGAGAACAAGAGGAAGAGCCAGAAGTAGTCACCCGATCTCTATCTTTGAGTGACCTGCAAGACATACGGAAGGACTATGGCCGTCTCCCAGGTGAGCAGCTTATCACCTGACTGCTCCAATGCTGGAACTGTGGAGCTAGAAAGGAAAGAGGCCAAGCAACTGGGATCCTTGTCTAGGGAAGCAGGCATTGACAAGGGAGTTGGGAAGTAGGCACAGACCCTCAGCCCTTGGAGGCGACTCCTGTCAAGTGTAAGGGAAAGGCACCCCTTCAAGGAGGATATTACTTGTCAGCTAAGCAAGTGGACCGCCATGGAGAAAGGTATTCAGCATCTGAGAGAATTAGCTGTGCTGTACATGATTTATGGTGATTTGACTGATGAGCAGTCACCCATAGATCCAGACCAAGCTCAATGTACACCACCCATGTGGCGGAAATTCCTGCAAAGTGCACCACCATCATATGCCAATTCATTGGCAGTAGTGTCCTGGAGAGATGGCCAGGGATAAACGGTGGATGAGGTGGCTGGCCATCTCTGCCAGTAAGAAGGAAGCATCTCCTCGTCTCTAAACGCCTGTGTTTCAGCTATCAAAAAGTTGTCTTGAGAAGTCCAGCAGATCAAAGAGAACATGTCCTGCTCTCCACCTGTACAAGCCCACGTCTCAGCTATTAGGAGCAGACGTTTCCCTGTTCAAGAGAGAGACCATGGAAGGTACACACCACGGGGCACCCTATGGTTTTACTTGTGTGACCATGGAGAAGACATGAGAAGGTGTGATGGAAAACCCACTTCAACCCTAGCTGCATGGGTATGTGAGTTGCAAGGGAAGACAACTGTGAAAGGGGAGTCCTCCAAGGGAAATGTCACCCCAGTTTCCAGTGAGAAATCTCCCAAACAGAAGGGAAGAGCTCATCTGACATCTGACCCTCTCTAGGGGACCTCTAGGTCATTCTTATCTCAAGTCAGTGATTCCGATCAGTACTACAGAAACCCTGCCTCCAGCCAGGTGGAGGAGAGGGATGACTGGATTTACTGGACTGTGTGGATCCGATGGCCTGGCACGTAAGAGCCACAAGAATACAAGGCTTTAGTAGATACTGGCGCGCAGTGCACCCTGATGCCATTGGGCTATAGAGGGGGCAAACCCATCTACATCTCTGGGGTGTCAGGGGGGTCCCAACAGCTGGCACTGCTGGAAGCTGAAGTGAGTCTAACTGGGAAGAACTGGCAAAAACACCCCATTGTTATTGGCCCAGATGTATGTTCCATGCATTCTGGGAATAGACTATCTCAAGAGGGGCTACTTCAAGGACCCGATGGGCGTTTGGTATAGCTGCCCTGGAATTGTCCACTTTACCCGGCCTCTCAAAAGACTCTTTGGTGGTGGTGGTGTTGAGCGTTGACGACCAGCAGTTGCCAATTGCCACCAAGAGAGTGCACCAGCGGCAGTACCACACCAACCGAGACTCTCTGATTCCCATCCAGCAGCTGATTCGCCAGCTAGAGAACCAGAAGGTGATCAGCAAGACTCATTCGCCCTTCAACAGCCCCATATGGCCGGTTCAAAAATCTAATGGTGATTGGAGACTGACAGTGGACTACTGTGGCCTGAATGAAGTGATGCCAGCAATGAATGCTGCAGTGCCAAACATGCTAGAGCTCCAATACAAATTGGAGTTGAAGGCAGCCAAGTGGTACACCACAGTCAATATCACTAATGCATTCCTCTCCATTCCTATTGCACCAGAGTGCAGACCACAGTTTGCATTCACTTGGAGCATGTCCTGGTTCGGCCAGGACAGGGTTAATTTGGTGTAGCTGGGCTATTCCGTACCATGCTGACATCATGCCCTGGGGCCAGTTCTGGTTCTGCAGTTCAACTTGCGTGTGCAGCCACTCCGCTCCGCTGCACACCATCTGTTTGTCCGCACTGTATCGCTTGTTCTGTACATTGTTTTTCTCACTCTTGTCATTAATGTTGTTACTGCGATTGTTTCTTGTGTGTTATTGTATTAAATTCTATTAACTTCTCCTTATCTCAGTCCCGGCTCTGTGTTTTCCTGTCTCCCTTCCCCGACCAGTGCTGGGAGTGCAGGGGCAGCAGCCCCGTCGCCTGGCTCCCAGCAGGGATGGAACCACCACGGCTTTACTAAACCACCACAACTTCTTGAACAATCATTGAGCCATTGAGATGTAAGGAAACATTTATTGATAGTGAGCTAAGTATCCTTTCTTATACTGGACATGTTGGAAGAGAATTTTGTCTTTCTTTATGTCCCACTTGCACTCTATAGTTGTCCAGAATGGTGAGAAAGAGGTAAGAATATACAAGTAGGAAGGAAGCAAAAATACAGTAATAGAGAAAAAGATCCCTTTTGTGTGAAGAATGGTGGAGCATGACATGAACATGTTTCACACATTGACAGTGGAGCTAAGGAAGTCTTTAAAGGGAAAAGATGCAACAAATCAAAAAGAGTTCCATTGTATTTGTTGCATTAGTTAGAATAGAGATACTGATTCATAGCTTTTGATTACTTAAGTCTAAAAAATACTCTGTTGTCTAGGGTCAAATACAGTATATTGCCATTACTAGCATTATATTAGCAGTGTATTTCCATTATTAGGATTATATAATCCATTGCTTTAACATTATTAGCAATTGTTAGCTGTCTATGTAACAGGTTTTCCCCATTTTTTTAAGGACAAGGGTACCTAATTATCGAAAAGTGTAATGGTTACCATAACTTCCCTTTGTTTATCACAATACTATGCTCTGACAGTGTCATTGATCAAACTTGCTTTTCAAGGTCAAAAAAAGCACTCTTTTTTCAGAAAATTTCTTACTAAGTTTAATTAAGATTTTTAAATTTTATTTTTAGGGTTTGGTGGATGATTTTTCTCTCCCGCTTTCTTTCTCTTTTTTTTTGGCCCTTTAGTCTGGAACTGTGTCTTCTTTGTGGTATGGTTACAATGTAACAGGCAAGATTTTTCTTTTGGATTCTGCTGATTTCCCCAGTTGTTACATGGACAGAATAAAACCCCAAAACATCCCAAGATCCTTCAGAGCTTCAGAATGATAAAATACAATAACTGCAATGCTTTCTAAAAAACAAAACAACTACAGCAACAACAACAAAAAAAAAGACAAAACAAAAAAAATCAAACTAAACAAACAAAAAACCAACAAAGTCCACAACCTTGTGTTTATTAACATACATTTTATTTTTCATATTTCAGTTCATGTGATAACAAAAGAAAAATTATAACCCTGTTATGTAAAACGGATGATATATTACTGCATGAGAATGTTTGTGTAGTTTTGTATAAGAAATGATAAGATAAAAATGACAGATTGCTATCTCTAGTACATGTGTGATTTTTTTCACTTGAATATTTCTTAGGCATCTTTAAATAAATGAACCCTGGTTTAGTTCTCTGTAGACATTTGAGTCTTCCTATGTTTTCACTATCATGAAATGAAGAGTATGATAATTGATCTTTGACTTCAGTAACTTCCCAAACATCATCTGACCCTATTGAGAGCAACTTTATTTCCTTTTCCATTTTTGTTTTACCAATGTGTCGTGTTTTATGTTCTTCAAGTTATAAAGCAGTCTGAAGTAGCTATATCACTTCTAATTATTTGGTTGAAAATACAATTGTATTCTGTTTTCCCTCTTCTGAGGATGCTGTAATTATGTATATAGTATATTACAATAAACTAATGAAACAGTTATGTGCTTCCCCATACCCATATCAGCTCCTCCACTACTTGACATCAGTTTCCTCACATCTCAGACTTTTCAAGCTAGTAACCAGATGCCTTTGTTCTCTCACATTTCTTTTTCGGTATCCACTGAACTTTCTGAAAAAAAACCCCTTCTACTTCACATATTACAATAAGTTCAATGAAAAGAAGTGACTGATGATTTTTATAGAAGTTACAGGAAAAAATCTGTAAGAGGTGATTTATTCTCACAAAGCACAGCTCTGCTATAGCTTTACTAGGAGGTGTTTGTCTAAAATATACCTTACAGTTTTAAATGATGACGGTAAAGAAGAACGAACAATACATAGAAGAGATTTTTAAATGCAGAAACATTGGTAACATCGAGGTATGCTACTGATGAGTTATTATCAATTTAGCACCTAGAGCATCCAAGTAAAGCAGTGGAGGCTTCTGTTTGTCCAACAGCATTAAACTATAGAATAAAGCTTCCTGTTGAATTGTGGATTGTGTAAATAAGAGCTGTAAAACTACGTTAGGACAGAGACACAAACAGTATCTCTATCAAGGTCATATTCTAAGCAGTGAAAGAATAGGAAGTAAAAAATAGACTTAAAAGACAGATTTATAGTCTGAGACAATAAACCAGCATGACTTTTGCCACTTCTTGTAGAAAATCAGTTCCAGTACTCTCACCTTTAATATTGTTTACTAAAAACAAAGAAGCTATGTAGTAAAGAGAAAATAAAAAGAAAATATTCTGGGGATTCTGCAGTTTTCAGAGCATTTTCTTTCTGATCTGGCTATGATATTAAAGAAAAGAACCCTCAAGTTTCACTTGATTCTGTTTTCCTTGCATTTCCATTCTTTTATTTTTGAGTTCTTTTTACTCATCCACCTGCTTATATAAAAAACTATTTTTGTTAAAGATTGTTGTTTATCTCCTTGTTTTTCAACCAAGCAATTTTAATTAAAGAAAGATTAACAGTTTTCATGGATTCTTCTCCAGTACATTTTATTTTCTTTTGATGTTTTTCTGATATGACTTGACACTCAAGTTGTAACATACGCCTCTGAATCCTTTTAGGGCTAATTGGAATGGAAAAATAGAAAACAACTTCTAGCTTGAGGGTTAAACTATTGCAAGCAGAGAAACTTGGTTTTGATTGTATTCAGCCCGATTTTGTATTTTTGCAGCTTGCCCAAGATTCAGTTACATTAGACAAAGTTAGTAATGTATTTGAAACAGAGTGGTTTTCCTGTTCAAAGTGCTAAAAGAAAATAAAATCACAGCATAATTAGTACTAAATGTTCTCAGTGCTAATGCTATTTTTTCCTAATTGAATGGCATAAACAAGTTTCTAGTTAAAAGGGTGTTGCGAACAAGTATTTGCTACTTAATCCTCTGGTCTAATCTGGTAAACTTCAGTGGATAACTAGACTGTCTGTATATTTTTCCTTCTTTCAGACACATCTGAAATGTATTTAGCTGTACATTGCTCCCACTATTTATACCAGGCAGAATGGTCAGAACTGTGAAGAACTACTTGTTTGCTCAGGTTTGGAAGCATATCAGGATTCACATAGCCAGCATGCATTGAAAGTGTGTTTCCAGCTGTACTTTGGAAAATATGCATGTAATAGTATTTGGAGGCAGGTTCCCAAGCCTGTGTTTCCCCTGCATATGCAAACTAAGTGCCAGAATCCGCTGTTTTTGAGAAAATAGTAGTTAACGGCACTGTTTGGCCTGCTTTCTGATGAACAAAGCAAGGCTGGAAAATGCTCCTAATCTGATTCAAGTCCTGTATAGCTATGTCCACACATCACGATATAGAATGCCAGAGCTTTTGTCCAGCATGCTAGCATCATCGTCTCAGAGAATCAGAGATCAAGGATTTAAGTTTTAAATGGGAGTCTGAGAGCAAGGTGAACTATTTCCATAGATAAAGCCAGTTGGTTTGAAAATGATTTGTTCTTTTACACTTAAAGTCAATTTACAGCACTTTGAAAATGCTAAAGGACATTTAGGACTTACAAGTTATTTTCCAGTATAATTCATGTAAATGTCAGACCTTCTATATCGTAGACATAAAAAAGGGGAGTCCTATCTGTATTTTTTCTATCGTCTCCACTCTATATTGTGTTGGAACAGGTCAGTAAGTGTTCAGAAATAGGTAGGTGCTCTGTGCTAGTTGAATCCTCAGTCAAAAAAACTAGTTTATGTGGAAGCTCTGGAAATAGAAAGGTGGTTTTGAGATAGCATAGTCTGTTCTGGCATCATTCATTGGTGAATCAGTACGGCCTGAGATGTCTTTCAGAACAATTTCTTTAAATTTTATAAAATGTGTTTCTTTATACAAAAGATTTATAAATTTGTAACAATAGATGTTATTTCAAATCCAAAGGACTCTTTTCCTTTTATTTTTTGATGTGGGGTAAGAACTGAAAATGATGTGAAATTCTGTTTTACTTGTAGTTGGCATTTAGTAACCATTCTTGTAGCAAATACTGAAATAATAATTGTTTGTAATTTGGAACAGAAACAAATCTTTCCAAAACTTCTTGGAAATGAAATTACTGAAAACAACTTAGGATCAGTCAATATTTATTTTAGGTTTAATTCTTTCATTTCAGTTTTTATTATAATTGTATGCAAAATAATGTATACATATAAAACATAAAAATAAAGAGGCTGAGAATTAAGCTTTTTCTTAGGAAGGCTCGCTTTAGGGTTTGTTGGAGGAATGAAGGTTCTTAGACCTAGAGTATATAGCTATATAATTTTAAGTACCCTGGGAAAAGACAATGGGCAGAAGCTGCTTGTATATTTGGAAGTTAATGTTTTTCCATGGGACGTTTTGATTTAATTGAAATAGTGTGTTTCATTGGAACATCATTTCATAATAAAAAATATTTAACATTATTATAAATTGTATCAGTGTGTATTTGATGCACTTACATTTCATTAAGACAATGATAGAAGCGAGGCATGACCTCTTATCACGTTTACCAAGACTGCAAATCACCAAATCGCTAATCATGTGTTCAAGGTTAATAGCATTCTATATGGGAAGAAAAAATAAGTCTTCCCTTAAAATTACAGCAATTATATCAGATTATTGTCTGTGCAGAATAAATCTGTCCCATAGATAAGGTTGCAGGTTAGGATTTTAAGAAGGGCCTAAGGGAACACAGTGCTCAAACCTGCTGTTGTTCCATGACAGTTAGAATACATTTTAAATTCTTCTCTCAGTGTAGAAATTTTTGTTGTTATATTTGAGGTATCCAAACTAAAATTCAGTCTGAGATAGTTATGTTATTAACTTGGAAGTACATTATTGCACAGAAACACAAAAAAACTAGTGTATGCCCTGGGAAGAGGGGGAGTATTTTGGGGAATGTGCTGACACCCTGTGTTGTTTTTTATCCTATTTAGTTTATAAACTAACAAAACTAACAAAGGAGTGGAGCGTGAAAATAGTAATGCATTCCACTTTATATTAAAGAAGTTACCCTTCCAATTGCAATACTGTCATTTATAAAATAAGACATATGTGTACACTGAATTGGACCTGCCATGTGTCTTTACTGATTGCCATTTGCAGTGTTCATTAATCTATCTGCCTGACATCCTCCTTTCCAAGCAGCAGGTCTCTCTAGTATTATTGGTTTTGCTAATGCATGTCATTCTGCTTTCAGTTTTATGGTGATGATGAGCATTATATGTGTATGTAGTGTTCTGATAGAGGGCTGCTACCTTGCCATGTGAACAACAGGCTCTTGCCCTTTTTTGACTGGGAAACTCTTGCAGTCATGATTGTGACAGCTTCTAAAACCACCAGTGAGTCAACTAGAAATTCACTGATCTCAGCTGGAAATAGTATTTTCTAGGATAATTTCAGATAGCATGCAGATACCTACTTGCTTTTGCAGGGTATCTGATCTGATAAGCAGTTATGCACATGGATAACTTTACAGATGTGACAAGTTTGTTTTCAAGGACTGCCTATCTGAATAAATACTTCTCGCATGGCAGTATATGCAAGATTAAGCTTTTGCTTTCCATACCTAAGTCTGATTTCAGTAGTCTTTGTTAAACTTACATATGGTTGATTAACTGTTTAAAAAACACAGCATTGTTTTTTGCAAGTGGGCAGCACTGCAGAAGAGAGTCTATTCTTTATCTTCTTAATCAGATCTTTCCGTGTGGAAAAAAAAATGCATATTTTCCATGAACTTTTAATAAAAACTGATGCATCTAGGCCCATTCATTTAATAAATCTTTGCCTAACTGTTCCCACGCATTGAGTACAATAATTAACCTTTACATGCTGAGAAAGATGCTTAATGATATTCCTTAAAATCAAGACTGACTTTGTCCCTCTCATATTTACTTCCTCAGAATGTGACAAGTTCTATAAACTAGAATGAGACATCTCTCTCTTTTTCTAGTTGTTGAAGCTTTCTTGTCTTCCATTCACTCAAGTTTAGGAAAAAAACCCAGCAAATAATTCCTAAGAAACACTATTTCTCTCTGGGATTATTTTTACTGTTTCTTTTCAGTGCAAAGGATAACCATTGACTGTCTAGAGGATAGCATAAATATATTTGAGGAGATTAAGCATGAATAATATTGATTCTACAATTCAGGTGGAAAGTGTGAAGACATTAATAAACTTTGAGTTATTTTTAATGATGTTATTCCACTCTGTGTTTTACTTTGTATGTGTAATTTTTTTCTCCTCACTGCAAATGTCCTGGATGGCAATGTTCCAGCACCTCAGACAAGTTCTAAATCTGACCATATGAGGACACGACCATCTGTGTCAGCCAGTGGAGTCATAAACTCCTTTAGATTGGAAAACACCCTTAAGATCATTGAGCCTAACCAAAGCACTGATGAATACATGTGAGACAAGATGCAGGTGAGATAAGGGAGAAGTGGTAATAAATAAGAAAAATAAGAAAAAATAATCAGAAGTAAAGAAATTAAGTTTTTGGTGATACTATTTTTTTCATTGTGACACTTGAAGAATGCCCTGTGTACCCACTTTACAATGATATTTAAACAGTTTTATGACTTTAATTATTCCAATAAGGTTAGACATATTCTGGGTAGCTATGTAAATGTAAACTAACAACTGTTGAAATTTTAGCAATGTGGATTTTTCAATGTATTAAACATTTTCCAATGTTTTACTGTTTACGTAGCAGCAACATTGTATATAGGCTGGCATTTAAGCGTCAGGTTTTATTCTATTAGAAGTTTAATAATTTTATAAGAAAGTAATATTTCTGTTAGCATTATTATTGTTTTATCATTCTTTCTTATTCTTTCCTTTTATGCCTTTCAATGAACTTTACAAAATACAAAATCAGTGTGTTGCGTTTGTCTGTATAATAGTACAGGACCATTGATTAGCTGGTTCAGTGGAATGCTTGACAAATTTTAATGCACTCAGACATTCTGTCCAAATGGAATATTATTATTTCGTGTGCATTCAGTCAAGGTCTTAGCTCAGGAGAACAGCTCAGAAGTTATATTATACTATGTTATAACATGAAATGAATATAATGTATTTATAAAAGAGAAAAATATATTAATTCATAAAGGTGGAATACACTGGAAAAAATTCTACCCTCATTGTAATCAGCAACAAACCCACCAGGCAATGGAATTTTATATTATTACTCTTATTATATTATTGTTTTAATGCAGGTTTAAATTGCTGTAGTTGGATTTCATTTTTATCTGGGAGTCTGTGTTTGTTTGGGATTAGGTTTCTGCAGAGTTTATTAAGGTCAAATACCAGTTGTAGTTATCTTGTACCTCAGAACCTGCTGGGGCCCAGATGTAGGGCACAGTGTGTAATAAAGACTTCAGGTTAGAGACACAAGAAAAAGCATTCATGCAAGAAGCAAGTTGCTGTGAGGTTCATTCTTTTAAAGAAATGATTTATGTTTTATCCCCAGTTTCATGATCACTTCCTTGCAGTACAGATGATTTTCAAAAGCAAGAAGTGTGAAGATGCCACATCCTATACAGAACAGAGGATAGTTTGGGTCTGAAATGCTGCCTACATAAGAAGTGCAAGCAGTGTGGTCTAAATCCTATTCAAGTCACACTAGATAATCATTTCAAAGCAAGAACCTCCAGTTCTCCTGTGGTCTTAACAGGATTCATAAATAATCTAGGCTAGCTATTTAGTTCTGTGGAATGGAGAGGCACTGGACATGTCATAAAGTTCTTACTAGAGCATGAACTGTTCGTTTTACAGAGCAAAGATACTTCAAATGACACATTCTGAATTCTATTGGTAGAGTTACAATAAGTACTGTTTCCACTTTTTATTCTTAAAGCAGTCTTCTCACCCCTTGAACTTCCTTTCACAAGCTTTTTTGGCCCTTTATTTGTCTGTGAAGAGTCATTCACAATTAGTGCTTAGTCTATTTTCCCTGGTTTCTCTGGCACTTGTACTGACGCAATTTGTTCCTGACTCTGACTCTGCTTTTAGCACTTGGTAACAGTTTGTAGCATTATTATTCATATTCACTTCTGTAAATATTGATGAATAGGGATATTATGTTCTACAGGCAGTAAGAAAGGAAAAATATATATGTGTACATTCGACTACCACAGTATTAGCTGGTGTAGTATCAATTGCAACCAATAAAAAAAGTATGAACACAATTCATGATACATCATTTGTTTCATTGATTATAATAATAACTTGCAGTATGTTACTACTTGTCTGTAGAGCAGGTTCTGCTAGTCAAGATGACTCCTTTACCCCTACAGCTGTCATCTTGGCTTTAGAATGGTATTTCAGCTGGTGCCTGTCTTCAAGCATGTCAGTTCCACTAAGTCACATGCTTAAAATCAAACACACAGTACCTAGCTGGATGTGCAAATGGATCATTCCCTTACTGAAGTTCCCTTTTATTCAAATGAAGGTTTGTTCCGAGGCATTATGCTTACGAAGTAATATGTTGCATAAAGAGAATTGAGGATATATCCTTGGTATGTTCAACATAAATCATTAAAATATTCTTTTGTTGAAATTTATGAGACTCTACCTTTGAAATATCAGTTGGCAGGAGAAGAACATTGTGAAAAATTGTTTGCCCTTTTAGAGATCTCAGAGTTGCCCAAATATTTCCTATTTTATGTTATAAGCCTTTCAGAATTCACATTGTAGAATGTACAAATGTGTGGCTCTATAGTGGTTTTAAAATGTCAGCTATTGTGAACTTTGTTTGTCAAGAATATATAGTATGGGCAGTCTGCTCAGTTTTCATACAAAACTTTGCAACAGTAGTTGGCTTCTCAGACGAAGTTTCCTGCATTCAATTTGCAAGACAATAATTGTCTTTCCCTTAATAAGTATAATAGCTGTAAGTTTTCCTCCTGAGGTAACTTATTTTTAATTCAGGGGCTACATCAGGTATAATCTCTTCAGTTTCACCATTCTTTTGAAAGCAGAATAAGAGCATACCTTTTTAAAAACTACAGTCATATTTAATTGTCTGCTTTCTTAAGTGGTTTCTGAGTATTCCCCCAGGAACAAGCACTGCAAATGTAGGAAATACAAGGAAGATGGTTCAGCCAGGCCAGAAGTGCCCTAGACCACACATTGAAACAGATTCTGTAAAGAAAAGCTTACAGGTCATTGTCATGGGTGACTCCCTCCTGAAGGGTGTAGAAGGCCTAGTATGCAGACCAGACTCACTTCGTAGTGAAGTCTGCTGCCTCCTTGGGGCCCAGGTAAAGTATGTGACAAGAAAACTTTCCACCTTTGTGAGGCCTTCAGATTATTACCCACTTTTGGTTTTTCAGGTGGGGAGTGATGATGTGTCCACAAAAAGTCCAAAAACAATTAAGAGAGACTTCAGGGCCTTGGAGCAACTTTTTAGAGAGAAGGATGTTGTGGGAGACTGTGTCAAAGGCCTTGCAGAAGTCCAGACAGATGACATCCATAGATCTTCCCTTGTCCACTGATGTAGTTACTCCATTGTAGAAAGCCACTAGGTTGGTCAGGCAGGACTTGCCCTTAGTAAAGCCATGCTGGCTGTCTCGAATTTTCTCCCTATCCTCCATGTGCCTTATCAGAGCTTCTAAGAAGATCTTTTCCATGATCTGTTCCCAGGCACAGTGGTGAGGCTGACAGATCTGTAGTTCCTGAGGTCCTCCTTTCCACCCTTTTAAAAAATGGGTGTAATGTTTCCCTTCTTCCAGTCACCAGAGATTTCACCTGACTGCCATGACTTCTCAAATATCATGGAGAGTGACCTGGCAACTACATCAGCCAAGTCCATCAGGACTCTGGGATGCATCTTGTCAGGTCCCATAGACTTGTGTATGTTCAGGTTCCTCAGGTGGTCACGAACCTTGTCTTCACTTGCAGTGGGAGGGACTTCGTCTCCCTGGTCCCCATCTTGTGGTGCTTCAACTCAGCAGGTGTGAAGAGAGAGGTTGCCAGTGAAGACTGAGGCAAAAATGCTGAGAACCTCAGCCTTCTCCTCTTCTGTTATTACTGGTTTGCCATTCTTGTTCATCAGGGCAGCTGTGCTTTCTTTAACCTTCCTTTTCTGGTTGACATACCTGTAGAAACCCTTACTGTTATTCTTTGCATTCCTTCCCAAGTTCAGCTCCATCCATGCCCTGGCTTTCCTGACCTCATCCCTACACAAGTGGGCAGCATCCCTATATTCCCCTCAGGATACCTGTCCCTGCTTCCACTGCATGTGCAGTTCTTCTTGCCTTTTAGCTTGACCAGCAGGTCTTGACTCAGCCATGCTGGTCTCTTCCATCCCTTGCTTGATTTCTTACACCTGGGGATTGAGAGCTCTTGGACTCTAAGGGAAGCATCCTTAAAGACCTGCCAGCTCTGTACTGCTCCCTTATCCCTGAGGACTGTTTCCCAGGGAGTTGTACTGACTAGCTCCTTGAAGAGCTGGAATTTTGCTTTCCTAAAATTCAGGGTTCTTACTATGCTCCTCTCCTGACTCTTATCCCTTAGGACTGTGAATTCCACCAGTGCATGATCCCTGCAGCCCAGGCTTCCTTCAATCTTGATGTCCTTGATGATCTTGCTTGCATTGGTGACCATCAGATCCAATATCACATCCCCTCACGTAGGGCTATCCATTTCCTGTCTTATGAAGTGATTTTCAAGGCAATCCAAGAGTCTCCTCGATTGTCTACCCCTGTCTGTCTTACTTTTCCAGCAGATGTCAGAGTGGTTCAAAGCCCCAAACAGGACAAGAGCGTGTAGCTGGAGTAAGAAGACTTCGTCTGTAGGCTCCCCTTCATCGAGCAGCCTGTAGTAGACACCAACCACAAGATTCCTGCGTTTGCCTTAGTCTCTAATTCTTACCCATACACTTTTGACAGTAGAGGGTCTATATGAATGTGGTGCTTTAAAATACATGAGGAAGTCTGTAGTTCTTGACCGGTCATTAAGTTGGAGCAAGTTCTAATAATAAAGATATAAAAGGAAATAACTGGAAGGGATCAAAACAGAAACACCACAACCTGTTATACCATGAAAGAACTCTCACAGGACACCATTACTGCTAGATGCATCTCTGCAGATGGGAGAGGAAATAATCTTGGTAAAAAAACAGGGCTGAGGCATCAACACAACTCCAAAAGTACAGCAAAATGAACATCTATAGGCTACTATTTGTACCAGTACCCAAAAAGGTCAAGAGCATAGAAAGATAAATGTTGACCTTTATAGAGATTCATTTGCTCTCTTTCATCACCATTTTACAGAAAACATATATATATTTGCTATGTTTGAGAAGGCTATTAATATCAGCTGAGCTAATCACACCAAGAGAGAAAAGTCAGTACCACTATATAAATGCTAGTCATGATTGATTAGGTAATGTCTCAGGCCAGTGGGACAAATCAACTGTATTTCAGCTAGAAGCACCACAAAAAGCTCAAACTTTGGAATTAAGTCTCCTGACATTTTTCTCATTTGGTTGTTTTGTCAGTTAGCAAAAGAAAATGAAAAATGAATAGACTTGTGAGAAAAGCATTGCTTCTGTTGCAGATTTGTAATGGAATATTGTGTCATTTGGAGTTATAGTATCTCTATGGACAGAACTTTCCAAAGTGATTTAGCCATTTAGGAGACTAAGCCATAGCAACTCATCGGAATTAGAGATTTTCCGTACCACATTAAAGTATGTAGGCCTAAGTGACCTAAAAATCAAACAGATCTTGAAAACAATCTTAAATTTTAAATAAGAATAAGCTGTAAAAATATATTATAGAACAACGAAGTGAAAGACCAATCAAACTAAATATATAATTACCATGAGTAAGAAAAACTATTTGAAAGCAGATTCCTCCACATGAGATTGCTTTAGGCTTCATGATACATTTTTCCAAACATGGTGTGGGTTTCACTGTGTACATGAGACAATATTGGCTTCAGTGATTGCACAGATTTACTTCTGTTTATTCTGGATCTGTAGCTTCAGTAACTGTAATGCCAACAATACAATGATGGTTTGCATATTGCTTCTGAAAAAGCCTCTCAGATTTATTCATCTTTTCAATGTTATTTGACTAAGGAGCAAATTGAAGCCACTGAAATCATTACTGCATAACATCAATGAAAATCAGACTTCAGGAAAAAAAACTACCAGTTATTTTCTAAAACAGCAAAGTAACTTTACAATAAGCACTCAGAAACCTGTGTTACTACCTGGATTTAATCCATTATGTCCTGACCTACTGAGATACAAAAAAGATAACAAGATCCCTGCTCCAGTGAATAATTACAAGTAAAAATGACTGAAGGACATAAGAAAGCTTTAACCCTTACTGCAGTCAGAAGAGGTCACATGGAGGCCTTGGTCAGCCTTATCTAACTTTGAATGGAGGTAATTAAGTTAATCAATGAGTCATCCTAACCTCCTGATATAATCTGAGGAAAAAGCAACATTCCTCCCCTGGTAAGATGTAGTGCAAACAAGGTAAATCAGGTTGTCAAGGTACCCAGCTCTATGAACCACCTGTGGAAGATGGTCTAGGAAACATTCAATCTCGTATTGGTGTTTCAGGCTAAATGAAATTAGTTCTAGCCTAACATCACAGCTGAAACTTTTTTCTAACATCTCCTCATGGTCATCTAGATGTTAGCCAAAAGACCTCTTCCAAGTCTTTCCAAAGCCTCTCTACCTCTTTGCACAACCACCCAACACCACCAAACTATCACAGAATCATTCAGGTTGGACCCAAACCTTAGAAGAAAACCATTTTCAGTCTTTCTTATTCTCCGACTTTTTAACATCCAAGCTACAGAATTACTTTCACAGATGAGACAATAAAATTCTGGAATTCTGTCTGACTTAAAGGATTCCGCTGACAATAGTGAAATTTCTAAATCTGAGTATATACTTAGTATTCTGTGTATTCTTGCCCTAAGTGCTCATTTAACTAAAATGAAGAGTTTGTTGCTGCAGTGTATATTCTATATGTAGAAGAAGCCTGTACAGGGGGCTCATCACCTCCCTAGTCTTGCTGGCCACACTATTTCTGATACAAACTGGGATGCTATTGGCCTTCTTGGCTACATGTGCACATTGCTGGCTCATACTCAGCCAGCTACTGACCAACAACCTCATGTCTTTTTCCACCCAGCAGCTTTTCAGCCACTCTTCTCATTTTCTTTTCCTTTCCTTTTCTTCAGCCTGTCATAAACCCATGCTGACTGGGCCTGATCACGGGGTTGTCCTATACATGCTGTGTTATGGCACTCAAGATGATCTGCTCCATAACCTTCCTTGGCACTGAGGTCAGACTGACAGGCGTGTAGTTCCCCAGATCCTTCTTCTGGCCCTTCCTGTAGATGGGCATCACATTTGCTAACCTCCAGTCACCGGGGACCTCCCTTGTTAACCAGGAATGCTGATAAATGATGGAAAGTGGTGTGGTGAGCCCTTCCACAAGCTCCCTCTGTACCCTTGGGTGGAACCCAGTCCAGACTCATAGGCTTGTCTGTCTAAGTGGTGTAGTAGGTCACTGACTATTTTCTCATGGATTACTGGGCTTCAGTCTTTTTCATTCCTTTTTTCCAGCTAAGGGGGCTGGGCACTCGGTGAAGAATGTTACTGGCATTACTGTAAGTCAGATATAATGCTTAGCACTCAAAACACCTAATACCATAACAGGACAATGGGCTATAGACAGTTTGCACAGATAATGTGTTACCAGCACCATGATCTCACATTAAATATGCTGATTCATCTAGACCTATAATCATAACTGAAGTATTTTTCTATTTATTTTCATTGTACCAGAGGCGTCAGCTATATTCTATTTGCAGTCATTCCCAAGAGTGGTAAAGCATAAACAGCCTTAATGCTGTTTTCATAATATATTAAAAAAAAAAAAAAAGATTGGCAATATTACTTTACTGTCCCTTCTACTGTGTTAATAGCTAAAAAAAATTAGGCTTTCTGTTTTTTCATACTAACAATATCTTTGACGTATGTTCCATCTCTGCTTTTCATTCCACTTCAGTAATTGTTTGTCAATTGTAATCAAATCTGCATCAGGTAAGCATGATAGACATAGGTGTACGGTTATTAGTACTACTGGCAACTTTGTGATAACTTTAGCATCTTACTGGTTGCTTTGAATTAGTGTTTGCATTGTCTTCACCACATTTGTTGTATTTGTCCTGTGGTTTACAATGTGTCTGACACAAGCTTCCAAATTTCATGAATATCATCTCCTAAACTATTTATTTACAAAATTTTCTGCATCACTGTTGTCAACGGTTCTTTTTTATTGTCCCTGTCTTCTGACTTTGGCTTTTTGATTGTGCTCAGATCAATGACCAAAGGCCAAGCATCAACAGAATTTATGAAATACTTGCATAACTGGGTTAAGTAAAATAGAATTTTAAAAAGCATCCTCTATGTTTCTGCTCCAGGCTCCCCCCACAAAAATACAGATACTGCAACAATAATTCAGAAAAAAATATGGCTGCAGTGTATTGAAATGTATCAAACTGACACATTATGAACACATATGGAAATACATTTCTTTTATATTATCTGTAAGTCATCGAACTTATATATGTGCACGTATAAAATTATACAGCAGCCATACTGCAGTTGTCCACACTTGGCAATTGCATTGATATGATGTCCAGTGTTGGATGCATCTTTCAGCCTCAGAAAGTTTAATAAGTGTATATGCGTATTTTTCTAGAAATAAATATTTTGCTGGCACTATCAGATATTGGTAGTTTGTAACTGTATAAATCATCACTGATTATCAACATGTGATAGCCAATAAGATGTAAATTGTCTACTAAGTTCCATTCTGGTGAGACCCCACCTGAAGTACTGTGTCCAGCTCTGGAGTCTTCAGTACAGGCAAGACATGGACCTGTTGGAGTGGGTCCAGAGAGGGCCACAAAAATTACCAGAGGGCTGGAGCACCTCTCCTATGAGGACAAGCTGAGAGAGTTGGTGCTGTTGAGCCTAAAGAAGAGAAGGCTCCAAGGAGACCTTACTGCAGCCTTTCAATACTTAAAAGGGGGCTTACAAGGAAGAGACATTTTAGTGGTGCCTGTTGTGATAGGACAAGGGGGTAATGGTTTTAAACTAAAAGAGGGTAGATTTAGACTAGACACAAGGAAGAAACTTTTTGTGATGAGGATGGTGAACTATTGGAATAGGTTACCCAGAGAGATGGTAGATGTCCCATCCCTGGAAACATTCAAGATCAAGCTGGATACGGCTCTAAGCAACCTGCTCACTGCAGGGAGGTTGAACTAGATAACCTTTAAAGATCCCGTCCAACCCAAACTGTTCTATAATTCTATGATTTGTGGAGGAGATTTTAAAGACATTGACTTAAAGGATAGTATGATTTGCCAGGAACTCATTATATTTAGCAGAAAGGGCAAAATATTTTCTTAACTCAAATCATTGTGTACTGTGCTATTATCTTAACAAGTATATCCATCAGACTGGCTAGTTTGAGGTACATTTGTAGTGAATACCAGGAAATACTGTTACCTTCTGCTTCCTCATTGGTGTAGCCAGCACAATATAGGTGTTTTACAGTGTCTTGCAAGCTTGGAATGAAGGTGGAGGGCAAAACACTGCTTGATTTGGGGGACCCTTACAAACCTTTTTTCCAAGTATTCTGTGTCCTCCCAGATAAAAATATTAAATTGGTCCCATCTTTTCAATAAAGTTCCATAAGTTAATTATTACTATTTCTTCTAATTTTAGTTTAGCATTATTGACTGCAGATCACTGCACATTTATGGAACTGTGTTAAATATTGTTAAGAATTAAGAATTCACTACAATAGCTCAGAAATGTATTGCAGTTCCATTTGTAATCTAGTGAAGAAAAAAATGAACCATTTTATCCCAGCACCAATAAGAAAATAAATAAATAAGTAAATAAAGCAACACAGAAAAACCATCACAGCTCTTAGAGCTATCTGCAGAATGGACAAGTTAGGCAATTTATCCTACATAATTTAAAATACTAGACTTTGATCAAGATACTGTGAAAACTGACGCCTTATAGTCTAGAGAGAGGTAAGGCAAGTAAGAGAAAAACTTACTGACAAAGAAATATGAACTGAAACAGTTGATGATGCTTCCGTCCTTTAATGGATTTTAAGGAGAATTAGTAGTACGGAAAGACACTTAGAAACTCTTATTTAAAAAAACCCAACAAAACATACACTTAAGGAAATAGATATTTATGTGTACATATGTGTCTGTGTCTGTCTAGATATGTCTGCACATAATTTCATCTGGTACATAAACTGTATTTTGAGGTTATAAAGTCCAGCAGAGAACTTTTACCTGAAATACAAGGTCGTAGTGGTGTTATCGATGCCCAAAGCTTTTTGTTTATTTCTTTTTGGACTTGCAATTCCTTTTTTCTGCTCTCCTGAATAATTGAAGAAAGACATTTGAATCTTCAAGACAATTATATTTAAAACTGTGACTTTAGTTTTTCTATTTTATTTTTAGATTTCCTGTTTTTTTTTCACGTCAGCTCGATCATTATTTTATATTGCCTTAATATGTTGCTATTTCACAATACTAATCACCCAGGAGCACAACCAAAATAATAGGTCATGAGATTTCTGCTTCTAAATTAGGGAAGTGGAAAATAAGCTGACCTAAATCCTAGGAAATGCTAGTTTAAAAATAAATGGAAACCTCTATGACATCAACTGACTATATATATTAGAAGAAAAAAATCAAGGATTAGATGAAAAAATGTTAATGCTGCATTTTAAAAAGAAACAAAACATATAGATACTTGTCAAATAAATAAATAAAAAAGGATTCATTGCTATTTAAGGAAAAGGAAGAAAACTAAGTGTTCATCACATTGAAATTGTCTGTTCATTTGTTCATCCTTTTTTTTAATCATCTTTGCTCAGTTTAATGAAGGAAAACACCTTAATTTTAACACAGTTGGATCCCATCCCTGGTGTTTCACTCTAATTACTTTCTGTGTAGAAGCCACTCTGGAGATTTAAATGGTCTCATAGAGATACTAGCAAAAGCAGCCAGATGGTGACATCTGCTCCAAACTGATACTAGAATTTCAGCATTGAAGCTGCTTTTAAACAAACTATATATTTCATTTGGTATGCAAGTTATATGTAACTTCATATATATAGATAGACAGATAGATAGATATAATAATTTTTTTTTAATGCAATCTAAGATCTGGAGTTCAGATATTAATACCAGATTACATTTTATGTGTGACTAGTACAGAAATAAACCAGTCTTATTAGTAATCTTGAAGACATCATTGGCAGCTAGTTGTTAATGAGAAGTAATGCTCAATTTGCAGAGTAAAGACATAGAATAATACGGAAATATAAAGTTGGTCTCTTAACAAGAGGTTTAATTGCCTTTCTAGCCCATTAACTTTACTCAAGAATGAAAGGTTGATCCTTTGGAAACATCTGCACTCAGATACTGAATCCAAACTGCAGAACAGGGAGTAGGCTTTCAAACACACCATGTGGTTGTTTACCCAGTTTACATTCCTTTCTCAGATAACCCTTCTGCTTTTGAAACTACCTGCTCAAATAATTTTGAGTAGAGAAAAAATTACACTACTTAAGATCTATGCATGGTAGTGCTTTGCTTTTCTTCCTGTGGAGAATATTTTCGCAACCCTCTTACACTTAATTTCCTGTATAGTATCCAAATACCTCACAATCTTTGTGGTGTTCATTCTCACAAGTTTAAGGTAAAAGGGGATGGTAGAAAAAAGCCAAATAATCTCTGAGGTTTGCCCAAAAGTTAGTGGAAAATACTTAGTTTGAACTTTTATTTCCTGATGTTCAGGTCAGAGTATTAAATGAAATTCTTTCCATCTTTTATAGAGATTTACTTCAATGGCAAGATATTCTCTAGTCCAGCTCCTGTATTGTGTAAAAATAATTTTACTTTTTATTCCCATTGGCAAAAACAATGTAATTGCTTAGAAACAGCCTTTCTGAAATCATGAATTGATGGATTATGTATAACGTGCCCAAATGGTAATCACTTTATATATTGGCTCCGGTTCCTCTGAGAAATTTAAGAATCCAGGAAAAAAAAAAAAATTCCTCATTGAAGTAGGGGACATCCAGGCCGTTTGTTTCAGTGCATATTACACAAAATACAAGATGGAATGTTTTGAGGACAGAATTGTGAGCCTAAACTAGGTCATTGATCATTGGCTGAGATATGATCTTCAAAGTTGTGTAGGTGAACTTGTGACCATTTTAAGCATTTAGCCAGCTAGAAAATGCTAACTATTCCTGGGAGATAGGGGGCAGCATGGGAAATTATTAGTTTTTCAAGAAAAAGCTGTGCATTTGGATTACAGAAGGATACAATATTTTATTTCAATTTTACAAACACATTTGATAATTTAATTGAGAAAATGCAATCAATGTTCAATTTTATCCCTTAAGTGAGAATTCTGAAATGAGAAATAAGTTCGAGTTGACATAAGTACACTGTTCAGTGGATTAAAATCTTGCTAAAAGAGCATAGCCATAAGCAATATTGTCCCTAGTTGTTCAAATACCAGGATTAGCATGGCACTCCTACATGAATCAGCAGTGTGGGGCAGTCATGCTTTAAAAAAGAAACCAAAGCTATATGAAAAGCTAGCTGCCTCCTGTTCTGCAGACAAGTTTTCAGAAACCTAGCTAAAGATACTGTTATGAAATTAAAAGGAATTTTACCATGTACAAGACTTTGCTATTAAACAGGAAAGGACTGAGTTTGAACGACTGTGATGTGAGAATCAATATTTTTACTCTAAGTTTGCCTGATTTGAGAGCTGACTTCCGTGCGACTTGGGAGGAGTGGATCAGGGCAGAGCAGGGAGCAAGGCATCCTCAGTGCATATTCCTAGGATGTGCTTAATCTGAATTATGCCTAGGCCTTCATAAAAATTACTATCTAGTGGCTATTTGTAAAAGAATTGAAGAAAACAGTGCAAGTATCTCTAAATTACACTAAAAATCAGCTTTGCTTTTCAAGCAGTGTCTATATCTGCTGCAGACACTCTATAGATGTGGAGTATATGGAAGAAGAGTGATCATGTAAAGAAGTAACTCAGTTCATGCTGAACTTTGTGCACAGAAGAAAGTTTTTGCTCATTCCCTCTTACTGCAAAAGACTGCTGTGAGTACAGCAGCCATCTGGTAACACTTATATTCATAGGAAAAGATATTGCAGTTTTCACCTGTTCCTCCCATTTCAATCCATACACTGATTCTTCCACTAAATTAAAAAAAAAAAAAAAGTCCCTGCTGGGTATAAGCCCAGGAGGGGACGAGGGAAACTGGCTTTATCCTGAAAAGAAAGCCTTGCTCCTGTTGTGTTTGCAAAAGTTTCCAGTTTATTTGAATAGGAAAAAAAAAAATCACACACTGTGCTGTCTTATTTGGAAGATTTCAGTCCTATAGATGTCAAAAGAAATGCTTTTCTAATTTTACCTTCATTATGAAATGCCTTAAGGCACCAGCCATGCAGTATCTTCACTGTAGCCTCACCCACAGCCTTTGATTCTGTGCTGTGGACAGAACACTTCTTCTTAAGAAAAGGCTGTGGTGACCTGTAAATAATAGATACAGCTGTTTAGTGCAGAATGGAGGAGAAGCCTTCCTGAATATTGAAAGCAAAGAGAGAGTCAAACACTTTGTTTACTTCAGGTTTTGTGGGGTTTTTTGTATGTCATTTTAAAAACTTAAGGGCTGCCTTATTAATCTGTCATGTGTGGTATACTGCAAAGCTTTGCTTGCACCTTTCTCAGAAAACAGGGAACATGCCTAATTGGATTTTTCTGGGGAAAAAAATGTTAAATCAGTATTCATCAGAACTGGCTTTTGGGTGTATGTCTGTTTTTTTGGGCTGCTCACATTGGAAGGAGTAAATTGACAGTGGTGGGATACTGAGGAAAGGACAAGAGGAGAATTTGTGCTTTCAGAACTTGACAATGGGAAAATGGAACACAGGTGAGTAAACAAAATGTTAGGGAAGTGAAGCAAATAGCTTACTGGCTGTGGTGCAATAAGCTGTGAGCAGAAATGCCAGGTACTTCCAGTCTGACCAATTTCTCCTCTGCCCCCAGGCTCTATCCTCAAAGACAGGCAGGGGAATTAGGGAACTAATGAAGAAACTGAAGAGGGAGAGACAACAATGTCAGCCAAAAAGAATGACAACAGTAGGGAAAGAACAGGTAGAAACAATAGCTGTATGATTGCTCCAGCAGAGTGCGTATTTCATCCTATGATGAAGAGGTTACAGAGGTGGCTTCTGTAAGAAGTTTCAAGAAGCTCCCATGGCTCCAGGTCAGACCTGCCTCTGGCCATGCCTGAGCCAATCAGCACATCTGTGATGACATATTTAAAAGGGGGAAAACATGTTGGGCAAGGGTTGAGTGGAGGCAGGGAGTGGGATGTGAGAGAAACAACTATGCAGAGAGGAAGGTTAGTGAAGAAGGAGTAGGGGTTGCTCCAGGCATTGGAGCCGAGATCCCCCTGACATCCATGGTATGACAGCAGGCTGTCTTCCTGTAGTCCAAGGAGATTAATGGTGGAGCAGGTGCCCACCTGCAGACAATGGAGGATTCCATGCCAAAGTAGATGACTGTGTCCAAAGAAGGTCATGACCCTGTGGGAAGCCTGCACTGAAGCAGTCTGTTTCTGAGGTATTGTACCCCACAGAAGAGACACACGTTGGAGTGGTTCATGAAGACCTGCATCCCTGTGGGAAGGACTCCTATTGGAGAAGTTAATGGATGACTGTCTCCCATGAGAGGGACACCACAATGGAACAGGGGAAGAGTGTAGGGAGTCCTTCCCCTGAAGAGGAAGGAGCATTGGAGACAAAGTGTGATGAACTGACTGCAACTCCCATTCCGTCTCCCCCTGTGCCACTTTGGGGAGGAGGAAGAGAAAAGGGGAGCAGAGTTGAACCCAGGAAGAATGAAGGGGTGAGGGGAAGATGTTTTTGAGATTTGGTTGTATTTATCTTTATTCTGCTCAAATTCGATAGGTATAATAGCGGTGGCAATGTTATTTAAATTAAATTGATTGTTTTTCTCCCCAAGTCAAGTCTGGTTTTTGCCTGTGCCCATAATTAGTTAGTGTGCCTTCCCTGTCCTTTGTCTTGACCCTCAAGCCTTTTGTTATATTTTCTTCTCTCCATTCCATCAGGGGGTAGGAGTGAGCAAGCAGCTGTGTGGTGTTTACTGCTGGCTGGGTAGGCACAAACCACAACAACAAACAATCTGTGCAACTTAGATATTTTTCTTCTGGTTAAGGAAAGTGACACAAAACTTCAGGAAGTGAAGAGAGTATCTGTAGAAATGCTAGGAATTAAATTATTTATTTGCTTTATATTTTTAATTTTCATTCCAATTTCATAAAATTCTGGATATAACAAACCAATGTTAATGTTTTTTTATAGAATTGATATTTTCCATTAACACAGGTAACACTATAAATCTCTAAAAAGGTCTTTTATCTGTTCTGACCCATTTTTTCCCTTTAGTGTATAGCCTTGAAAGGAGAACAGAAGAAATATAGTCCTTTAAAGCAGATAATGTTCATATTACCCATGTAAGCTAGTAATACTAACGTTGCTGTCAGGGTCCTTAAATCAGAGTATCATTCTCTTTTTAGGACCATATTTTCAAGATAAAATAGTGATTGCTGAGATGACTAATAATTACTAGTGGTACACTGGGAGGAAATTAATATTTGAAATAAAGAATATAAAAAACTGACATGTGAAATGGGAACAGGATTCTTTTGTTATCTTAGTGATGTGTAGAAGGCAGTTGGGTTCTTTCAGAAATAAATAAAACTACAGGGTCAGAGCCTGGGTAGGAGAGAGTGCAAAGAGCAGACCTCTTAGCTGCAAGGGAGAGATTTAGTGTGCAAGACTGTGATTTCTGCAGTTACTGAAGAAATGCTGCAGTTGGTGGTCTTGCAGGTATCTGCTGGCAGGTGTGTAAAGAGGCAGTGGCAAAGACTTGAAGGAATCTCATCTGCCTGATCAAGAGATTTGTTTAATCTCTAAAGGTGGTTTACTTATCAGAAAATATTTTTCTCCCCAAAGCTCTTTCTCCCTTCTCCCATGCATCATCCACCCACCTGCTTCCTGGCACAGGGCTGGAGACCATGTGCACATTTACACACATACTGAATCACCATCAAAGCAGGACCAAGCAACTCTTCATGATTTACCAGAAGTCCCGGCTAACTGGGGAGGTCCCAATGAACTGGAGATTAGCTAAAATGATGCCCATTTACAAGAAGGGTAGGAGGGAGGATCCAGGGAACTACAGACCTATCAGTCTGACCTCAGTGCCAGGTTATGGAGCAGATCATCTTAAGCACCATAACACAACATCTACAGGGCAACCAGGCCATCAGACCCAGTCAGCCCATGTTCATGAAGGGTAGGTCCTGCTTGACAAACCTCATCTCCTTTTATGACAAGGTCATCTGCTTAATGGATGAGGGAAAGGCTGTGGATGTTGTTTAGTTGGACTTCAGTAAAGCCTCTGATACTGTTTCCCACAGCATTCTCATAAAAAAACTGGCTTCCCTATGCCTGGACAGGTGTACACTCCGGTGGACTGCACACTGGCTGGATGGCTAGGCCCAGAGAGTGGTGATGAATGGAGTTAAATTCAGTTGGTGGGCAGTCACAAGTGGTGTTCACCAGGGTAAACTGTATAAGCTTTAACAAGGCCAAGTGCCAAGTCCTGCACTTGGGCCACAACAACCCCATGCAAAGCTATAGACTTGGGGAGGATTGGCTGGAAAGCTGCTGTGTGGAAAGGGACCTGGGGCTGTTGCTTGACAGCTGGCTGAACATGAGCTAGCAGTGTGCCCAGGTCGCCAAGGCCAATAGTATCCTGGCTTGTATCAGTAACAGTGTAGTCAGCAAGACTAAAGAAGTGATCATCCCACTGTAGTTGGCACCGGTGAGGCTGCATCTTGAGTACTGTCTTCAGTTTTGGGCACCACAGTACAAGGAAGACATTGACGTTCTGGAGAGGGTGTGGAAAAGGGCAACAAAGTTGGTGAAGGGTCTCAAGAATAAGTCTTATGAGGACTGGCTGAGGGAACTGGGATTGTTTAGCCTGAAGAAGAGGAGGCTGAGGGGTGACCTTATTACTCTCTACAACTACCTCAAAGGGGGTTGTAGGGAGGCAGGCATTGGTCTCTTCTTACAAGCTGCATCTGACAGGACAAGAGGAAATGATGTTAAGTCACACCAGGGGAGGTTTAGGTTAGACATTAGGAAAAAATTCTACACCGAAAGGGTTATCAAGGACTGGAACAGGCTGCCCAGGGAGGTGGTTGAATACATCCCTGGATGTATTTAAAAGCCATCTAGATAGGATACTCAAGGATATGGTGTAGAAGTGGGCCTTGTAGAGATAGATAATGGTTGGACTCGATGATCTTATAGCTACTTTCTAGCCACAGCAATTCTGTGGTTCTGTGATTCTGAACCATCAGACTCTGCAGCCCTTTAGAAAGGCTGTTTGCCAAAGTACTCTGGCTGAATACCAGTTACAAATTACAGGCTTTCTTCTTGATGTCCCTGAAAGTTTTAGGAAATAAGAAAGTAGGCTGAAAGGAGAGGTCATTTTAAAGGTAAGGTTTAATTTTGGAACCAGAAGGAGAGAAATAGCATTAATTTACAGAAAATAAACATATGTTAAACCATTTGAAAGAGATCAGTACTATGTACACTTTAATATAAATTGACCATAAAGCCAAGTTCTCAATGTGGCAGATAAGTTTTAACCCTGAGCTGGAGTAGGAATCTCACTGTTACTAAAGTAAATCCTCTGTGCTAGACAGACCACACTCTTGAATAAACCTTCCCTGTTAAAGACCCAGAACCCCTAGTTATCTTCCACAGCTTTTGAACATCATAGAAATTAACCTCTGGAAAAAAATGCTGAACTCATTCGTGAAACAGTGATCTCATCTGTGCAGAAGAAACAGACTATCAGCCTGAGGTAGAAAATATATTAGGAAGGATCTGTGTAAATGCATGTACATGCCTTTTCCAGAAATAGTAAAATACATTCCTGTTGACCAATAAAAAGGACAGAGTTCTTTCAGTCAAGGAAGGCTTCAAAGTTTCCTCAACTTAAGCTTTCTGTTCCAGAAAATTTAAGCACATATCAGTGATGTCTATCACAGTAAGATACTGGTGTACAGTGTTGTGATCCTTGTTGAGTTGTATGAATTGCACTATTGTGTTTATATTTTGATCAAAACTTCTGTGTTTGAGCAAGGTTGCAGCAGCCTGATCCCGGTCACCTCCTTGAGCTGTCATATGAGTGCAGTGCCTTGCTGCATGTGCGTATGCTACTTCCACTCACTTTAGTTTTATACATTAATTTCCTGCTGCTAATACCAACAATTTTCAAAAACAGATGGCCCCAGGTTATTGTAAGTAATCCTGTAATTGAGAGGCAGCTTTAGTTTCTTTGCTTGGCATGTCTGCTCCTGCAAAACACTTGGCAAACTCAATTAGGAGTTCTGTCTACTGATGCTTTCTGACTACAGCCCATCATCGTAACAGGCTGTGAAACTTTGATAGAATGTATACCCAGATTATTATGATGCTGATCACCAGTTCCTTGTGTCACAGAGCCTTTCTGTTCTTGGCTTAACACGGTTGCAGAGTTTCCTTCTTACAGAGTCTATGTTGCCATTAACTCAAGGACTAATTGATTCTTCAGAACGGTTACAGCATGAAAGAGTCCATGTACTGACTCTCATCTGTTAATTTTCAAAATCAGAGAAGGTAAGGTTATGTTAGTTACCTTGGCCAATGAAAATAAAAAAAAAAAAAGAAGAGGGTTTTTGTAAAATTAAAGTAAAAATAAGAGAGGTGGAAAAAGGCCACTAATAGTGAATGGAGACTGACAGTGGACTACCGTGGCCTGAATGAAGTGACGCCAGCAATGAGTGCTGCAGTGCTGGACATGCTAGAGCTCCAATATGAACTGGAGTCGAAGGCAGCCAAATGGTACACCACGATTGATATCGCTAATGCGTTCTTCTCTAATCCCATAGCACCAGAGTGCAGGCCACAGTTTGCATTCACTTGGAGGGGCATCCAGTACACCTGGAATCGATTGCCCC
>JAVSBS010016192.1:0-25565 GCA_033124195.1 Coracias cyanogaster
GCTGAGGGGAGACCTCGTTGCTCTCTACAACTACCTAAAAGGAGGTTGTAGTGAGGCTGGTGCTGGTCTCTTCTCCCAGGTAACTAACGATGGGACGAGGTAATGGCCTCAAGTTGTGCCAGGGGAGGTTTTAGATTGGGTATCAGGAAGAAGTTCTTTACTGAAAGAGTAATTAGCCATTGGAACAGGCTGCCCAGGGAGGTGGTGGAGACATCATCCCTGGAGGTGTTGGAAAAAATAGGTAGATGTGTTGCTTCAAGACATGGTGTAGGGGTTAGGGAGATGTTTGAAGAAGGTTGGACTTAATGAACCTGAATGATTCTATGAACCCAGTCTGCAGTGGGATCCTTCTTTTGGCTGCCACTGAGTTGTGGATCAGGTTCCTTGAGATTATTTTTTGGGGGACCAAACTCCTAGTGTTCCTTCAGCCACCCCTTTTGTTGCTGCTGCTGCAGAATCGGGCCCTATTGTGATTGGAGGCATATGCCTGATGTGATGGAACCATGGAAATGCTGCTATTCTTTGTGTTAGTAAATTTTACCTGTGTGTGTGTGTGTGTGTGTATGTATGTATATGTGTATGTGTATATGTGTATATATATATATATTTAATGTCAACTGGTTTCAGGAGTTGTTCACTCTTGCAGCAGCTGCCAAGGCTGGTCTGCAGAGCTGCAATTCTTCTCTAAAAGTGGGGGAAGCCAACTTCTGAAGCCCCAATAAAAGCCTACCGTAGGCTAATCTAGTTTTTATGCGTTTAAAAATATGTACAAATATTGTAAACTGAATAAGCTTTATATGTACCCAAGATCAACCACTAAGTACTTCAAATAGAAAAGCCCGTCTCTTGCAGGTACCCAAATATTTACAGTGTGTCTTGAATGAGGAATTAGATATCCCACTCAGCCCTGCCAAATTATTTAATGGTCTTTTTGACTTATTAAGCTAGATATCTAATCTACCGAAACCTTAAAAACACACCCAGGGCCTGGACACTGGCAGCCAAACACATCACAGAGCGCTTGTTAGAAATTACCATTGCTTTGTTGAGATAGCCAGCAACATCCCACTGACCCGCTGGCTTGAAAGAAGAAAGATTTAGTGGAAAAAACCCAACCTCCATCAAAACCAAACAGTTTAAAAAAAAAAAAAAAAGCGTGATGGTGTTTAATTTAGTGCAAAGGTGAAGGTTGGGCTGGGAAGATGAGAGCTCCATGGGTGGGTCACTGCAGAACCACCTCTTCCCCTCCTGTTCCCTCTGTGGCTTTTCCGATGGGTGGCCAACGAAAGCTTATCCCCTTTTTAATTCCCCCCCCCCCCCCCCTTAAATCTGCACAAGCGTTAACTTTTCAAAGACTCTGAGATTCAAAGTGCTATACCCAACACAGAGCCCTTTCTTCTGCTTTTGATTTTATGCACATTTCAAGCTGGTCAGAGAGTACGTGGGGGTTTTGCAAGGCTTTTTGTTTAGGCTTGATGGTAGGGTTTTAGCTTTCATGCCGCCAGCCTTCCTAGGATTATGGCGTATTAATTGCCCCTTAATAAAGGTGCTGACCAAAGAGAGGAATATTTTTTTCCTTGGTGCTAGATTTCCAAACTTGATTGGCCTTATTAAATGGAAAGACAAATAAATTTAAACCCTCTGCTGAAATATCTTAGCTTAGGACACCAGTGGTTAGAGGTCACCAAGTCACTTGGACTTCCTCCCAACAAAAGCAACATCGTTTTTCAATGTCCAGCCCCACGGCATCCTGCGGTGCCTTGCACAATTCGTTAGTGTCCACACCTGCTCCGTGCCCCTTGGAGCAGGGCTGAGCCCGTTTGGATGGGGCAGGATCAGTCCCCAAGAGATTTCTATTATGCTCATGGTTTGGAGCCCTGTTTGATCTCCTACAGCATAGCTGAATAAAAGCATGTGGTTGGTATTTCCTTGTTCTGTTATTAAAGCAAAAAAATCCCCTTTATATATGGAAAAAAACACCCCTTTATTCACCTTTTGAAGGATGTTGCAATTCAGAAAGTAATTTTGGCTTCATTTACCTTTTTTGCATTGGAATAAGCAAATCTCTGTTGTTTCGCACTTTAGTTCCCCAGTTCTGTGAGATGAGGATAACAGTATTTCTCTGGTTGCACAGCCCTATATTGATGTGCCAGGGTTGCCACCATGCCTTAGGGCATGATCCATAGGTTGCTGTGTAATTCATCAGCATGGAGATACCAGTACTAAAGAGGATGTGAGGCCCTTTTAAAGTGTTATTAAAGATTTTGCAGGTGATCTGTACAGGTAGGTGAGTTGTAGCTATGGACAGAATGGCCAAAAAGGACCATCTTTGGAGAAGATCCCCAAAATCGGTGTAATTTTTTACTTGCCGTCTATGTCTGTTGCTCACTTCGATGCAAATCACCATTTGTTACCATTTCTGAAATGTACCTTTTGTGTTCTCAAGAGTTTTGTACCTTGCGTAGAGATGGGAAGTGGTGGAGGTCGAAAACATAGCACCTTTATGGGATCCGGCTGTTGAATTTGTAGATGCAAATCACTGCAGCCAGGGATGCGTAATCTGAATTTCCTATTAAAATGCTGTTTCAGAAAGGCAGAAGAGGTGATGAGGTGATCTTCATGGTACAACTCTATGCTGCTTGCCTTCGATTTCTAAGGGTGTGTGGGCTGTAGCCCCACTTCTGGATACCTTTGCCTCCAGCAGATCTCTGGTGGGACTAATGTCTCTGTGGTGTTTTGCTGAGGGATCCCAAAGGCATCTCTCTCCGCATTTAATTTTCTGTCTTCTTCCAGACTTCTCCCTGTAGCATTTTTCTGCAAAACCCATTTTCTGGCTGCCTTTTGGCATCAGTACAAACTTCTCTGTGCTGGAACCCCCTTGCAAAAAAAAAAAAAAGTGGGTGGTGACTTAGACAACCCATCCTTCAACAAATAACCTGGTGGAAGAAGAGCCATCTTGAGTAAGATTTGCCATTCACCGTGGGCTGGGGTCTTCTCTTCCTTGGGTAATTAGAGCTGAAAGAACAGCCTCTCACCCAGCCCTCGAAATCAAAGGCATGTTATGTCTTCTAAGTAATATCCGTTCAGCTATAGAGAGTATGTTTATGTTTCTCATGTTAAAAAAAAAAAGGGGGGTGGGGGGGGGAGGAAGAAAAAAAAGGGAATCTGAGGTTACTGTTTTGCTGGAAAAATGTCAAGACTTGATTGGCAATATCCCGCTAAACCACAAGTTTGTAGGAGAGAAAACAAAACCATTGGATTTTCTAAGCTCTGCCTATGTGCGCTTTAAGAAAATGTATCCCATATAGGTCAGTTATGCTCTTATTATAGCTGTGGCAAGCGTACATATAATTGAAACGCGGAAATACTACCCCATGCTGTTCAATGAATGAAGGGAAAACAAATCTTTATTATTCCTGGGTTCACATAATATATAGGAACACTATTGTCTTTTTTTCTTTTTTTTTTTTTTTAAAGCCAGTTTTAGCTTTCAGATGTATTTTATTGTCTGTGGGAACATGTGTTTTACAGACCTGTCATGTGAAAGCTATTAACAAGAGGAACTGGAGAAATAACAATAAGCCACGTAACTGTGGCATGTCTACTCCCCGAGTTCAACTGTTACACTGCTGCTTCAAGTGCATGTGAAATCGGATCATGCCGAGCGACATTAGCTCTTCTCCTGCAATTTTTCATTGGGAAACTTAAGGATTTTTTAAGTGGCCCATTAATATTGGGTTGTTGGCATCCGAGACACGTTTTGGGGCCAAGCTGGCTAGGCATCAAAACAGTTAAATAGTGGAATGAAGATCAACTGGATTCACACAAAATGTCCGATTTTATTTACCAAGTCTGAGCTGGGCAGGCAGCTCTGAAACCTCTCCTGGCTGGTTCACACATGTGGTGGAAACCGTCCTACCCTGCCAAGAACCAAGGGGCCCAGCGTTTGCAGTCAACCAATTTCAGAGTTTTTAGAGAGGATCTGAAAGGTGTCCTGAGTGGTAGCCCTGGCTACTCCTGGGTACCTGAGAGGCTTCAAGTCTGTGTGTGGTTGTCCCTGCTCGCAGATGATGGAAATTTTCCTTTTTCGTAAGACCAACAAAACCCCCTAATAATCCTGGATTAGGTGAACCTATTAACATTTAGGAAAAGGAGCTAAAATGGATTGTGCAAAGTGAAATACAGAACGTGATTCACATGGAGAACGGGAAACGTTATTTTAATGACACTTTTTAACTACCTGGATGGTACCCTTGCTAATCACATCTAGGAGATGGTGATTGCTATAAATGAACTGTGGACAAATTCAGGTCAAACCAAACAGCACCTCATTTTTTAAATTTATTTTTGTTTTTTTTTCTAATTTTAGAAGGAAGAACCCTCTGATGTCTTAGACTTCTAGCTGTGTAAACAAACGCACAGATACTTAAGCAAGTTAGTGGTTGACAAATATTCCCTAGTGCTTTCTGTAGGATCTGGGCATGAGACCTGTTGTCTTGGCCCAAGGACAACTTGAACCACTCTGCATTTGTTTTCCCCTTACCTGGGTTTCGCTCTGCAAGTGGGAGGAGGGTTTCCTGTGCCTTGTGGTTTGTGATTTACTCTGAACACAGGTTTCAGGGAATTTAGGGCTTGTTTTGAGGGGGATGTACCGCTCCTTTCAGTGATGGGCTTAATAGCAAAGATGGGTGGGGAAACTGAGGCAGAGAGGAGGAGGGTGCCCTGCCCATGGTGACGTTATGGCTGGGTGATACCTTAGGGCTCTCCTTCTGTGTTTGAGGCAACGCTGTATTTCTCTGAAAGACTTAGATGTGCAGCAATTTTAAGGTGTCCCTTCCATAGTGTGCATTCTAACCAATCACTGGTTTTGAGCAAATCTGCTCCATGCCTGTTGCAAAGGTCCAGCTGAGCTCTGCAGATGCGGGACCCTTGCACAGAGGGTTCACAAACAGTGTTTAAAACAGATTTCACCTGGCTATAATGTTTTTGAAGGTGAATGAACTCTGATGGGAGTTCAGCAGCTCGTGTGGATGGTCAGATGCGTGCTCAGCCTCTCCTTGCATGGGTGGGTGTCCCATAGCTACTGAACACATGTAGTATTAAGGCATTACTAGGTACAAACGCATATAATACAGAGAGGAGGGAGCCGAGGAAGGCTTCAAAGCCATAGAAGTAATGAGGATGGAGTGTAGCTGGGCTGACCAGGTAGGAGAAGCTGTGCTGATACTCGATCCTCCAGTGTTTGTTTGCACAGCTCAGGGCTGCCCAGCCGTGGGGCACTCAGCAGAGCATCAGGCCCTCCCCAGAGAAAAGTGCCAGATTCGTTTTCATGGCTTTCTGCAGGGGGATTGCTTCAGGGGTCCATTCCTGTAAGTTAATATTTGCAATGCACAAGGCTTAACTGAAACCAGGCAGTGCAGACATCTGATAACCATAACAGAGGAGATGCTTTTTCCCCCACAAGGGTGATGTGAAAAAAAAAAAACCAACCCCTACAAATCCCAATGCTATTCATTTTGGAAAGATAGCAATATGGAAAGAAAAGCATCAGGAGTGGTGCTGGGTGGTTTGCAAGGAGTTTTCTAGTTGGGTCTTTTTTTATTTTGGTGAGATACTTGTGTTTGCCTGTATTGCTGATGGGTTTGGTTATTGTCTCCCCTTCTTTCTAGCTGGGTTGCCCTTCCTCATCATTGAAACAAGCACAATCCAGCCGTACCAGCGGGGCTTCTACTGCGACGATGACAGCATCAGGTACCCTCTGAAGACGATGGAGACAATCAATGACGCAGTGCTGTGTGCTGCGGGCATTCTCATCGCCATCCTTGCTGTAAGTACTGCCTCTGAAACCTCCTCTCCTGTCCCTTGGACATCCCCAATGGCTTTTTGTCACCTTTTTAGCTGATGGCACCAATGTCCCATTGGCGCTGGAGGTTTAACCCAGTCTTGCCAGTGTGTCCACACTATCTATCAAGGTGCACATCTCCTCCGTGATTATTTGACTTGTGCATAAGCGTGGAGCAATAAACATTTGCAAACGAAAGCTTGTAATAGGAGGCATGAGATTACTCTTGAAGCCCGTAAACAGGCCCAAATCTGTTTGGGCAAGTCTGTGAGCTCCCCAAGAGCTTTTTCACCCTGCAGTTGTAGTTAAAAGTAGAAGCAAAAAGACTTGAGCGTCAGTAAGGACTTGGCATGGTTTGTCCCTATTCAAATAACTCTTGGTATTTGCCTGCTTTATAAGGCTTAAAAAAAAGGATACATCTTTTCAGCTAACCAGTGCCTGGAAAAGTTTCACAGGTTAGTATTAGATTTTTAAGAGATTATGTATTACAGCCATTTTAAAAAGACAATTAAAACCTTCCATGGGGAGCATATTCCCAGAGTCCTTGCTATAAAAAGTAGTTAAAGCACCACCTTCCTAAAGACTCCTCATTCCTCTTTTCCTGCCAGCTTTCCTAGACCTGTGCTAGGAAATGATTGCAGGGTGAGAGCTTTATATGTCAGCCAAAAAGCTGAATTTGGTTTTTGTGTCAAGAACACATATCTCATTGCCCATAGTAGTTACTCCTGATCACTCTTGGTATAGAATCATAGCATGTATTGGGTTGGAAGGGACCTCCAAAGGTCATCTAGTCCAACCCCCCTACAATAAGCAGGGACATCTCCAACTAGGTCAGGTTGTTTCACTATGTGTCCACTGGAGAGCCAGAAGGGGGTCACAGTAGCATTAAGATCTACTCAATCATGTCTTCTCTTTGGTTTGGCCAATTTTCACTTGTTTCTTTCACTGAGTGGTATTAGAAGGATGTCATCCTTTCTCTGATTTCTCATTGCTAAAATCTGAGAAGTAGAAGGTGCAGGTTCAAATTCCCTCAGACACAGTAGACAAGTCTGAAATATTTTCATTGCTGATTCAACCATCTCAAGTCAAAGAATAGGGACCATTCCCTTCCTACTCTTCTGCCTATTAGCGTCCAAATTTTATGCAAGGTCTGACATGATTTGAATCAGCATAGATGCCTCTCGTTCTGGCCTGTTGGTGGTAAAAGCAGGAAAATACCCAGTCCAAAGATCCCAGAAGCATTTAGGTGTAAACTAATACAAGGTGTAAACACACCCTGTATGTAAACACACCTTGTATTTCAGTGCTGGGAAGATTAAGCCAAGCTGAGGTCAAAAACCGTCTAAAAGGAGAACTCTAAAGGAAATACAGTTTTTTTACATGTAGTTGAACTTCCCCATGTGAATGAGAAATCATAACGTTTTTGTGTGGGGAAGTGGTTGAGTCACCATCCCTGGATGTGTTGAAGAGTCATTTAGATGTGGTGTTGGGGGATACGGTTTAGGGAAGAACTTGTAGAGTAGGGTTGATGGGTGGACTCAATGATCCCAAGGGTCTTTTCCAACCGGAATGATTCTATGCATCCAAATGCTTTATTAATAGTGGTATTTCTAAAGCGCACCAACTTACCTACTGCCATCTGAACCACCTTCTTCTTATCTTCAGTTCTTTCCTAAAATACATTCAGAAGAATGAGAAGCAGGAAATTATGGATTAGAGAGTAAATCCACTGCTGTGTAAGGATGAAAAGTATTAGTTTTACATTGTGAAATGCTGAAGTGACTTTACAGATTTAATTAGGCTGGTACTTTACTGAAGTGTAAACATGCTTTGTGCTGTACTTACTGTTTGGATCTTCATTCTCAGTTGATTGTTGGTGAACTTTAATGATCTTGCAATACTTTGTAGGTAATAGATTAGCATGCTAGAAGTGAAAGAGGTGATTATGAGTCACTTCAAACACTGTTGACAATTTTCTCTTTGAGGGTTTATAGGTCATCAAAATGATGTACAGGTTCAGTTGCTGCTTTGTGGCATTTCCCTTATACTGTGATAATGGATCACAGTCGTCTTTGAAGCAGACATACGTGACAGAATGAAACCATACTGAAAATAGATTTAACAGCAGTTCTAACTGTGCCTGTGTTTTCTGCAGGCATTTTCACTGTGCATGTAACCCTGGTTTCATTTCTAGCTTTTTTGTTTAAATTCTGGACATGCTCAAAATTAAAAAAATTGGTAAATATTTTCTCATCTTTTTTTCCTACTCCAAGGCTGCGGAACAGAGGCAACAGAATTAGAGCTGAGTTTGCACACTTATACCAATATAATTTTGTTGACTGACTGGAACACCACCTTGTTTACACTGGCACAGCTGAGATCAGATCTGGCCTGAAATAACGGATTACACTGGCTTTTCAGATGAAGTAAAGACTTACAGCTAGACTTCATACCACAAACATTTACGTATGTGCTTAACCACCAGTCTCTAGCAGTCAGTAGATATGAATATGTAGATAGTTCATCTTTACATGACCATAGAGAAAAGAGTTACAAATAGGAAGTATTACTTTGGTCTTTTTGATTTGTCTGAAAAGTCCACAGGTGGGACAAACTCTGCATTTGTCTGTAGTTTACATGGAAAAAAAATGAAACAAAAGTGCACGCAAGACAAACCATACTTCATAGAGCAAAGTGAATTTCCAACAGCTCAAAGTAAGTATTAATTCCCAGCTGCAAACAATTATTTAGAAACTAGAGTAAGAAAGGACTTCCATGGGAAAGTCTGCAGCAAGTTTTATTACATTAACACTTCAGAGCAGACCTTCATAATTTATTTATCTTGTCAGAAATCAAGATGACTGAGTGGCTTCTTTAAATGATAGACTGAGCTCTGTTTATAGTCATAAACTGAACTAATGACCATGAGGAAATGGAAAATTAATTTATGAGGAGCTCTTGAGAGTGAAGAAGGATCTTAAAATTTCCTGGAAGCAGCAGCACTGCAAGCCTTGACACCATATAGAGAATTTGCTCTAACACAGTGTCACAGAACAAGAAATTCCTTTTGAAAATATGATGACAGTCTTTTTAACATACTCTCATCCCTGTCTGATCCTCATACCATATATTCAATAACATGGGCTTTTTTCAGATACGCTTAATAAAAGAACAATAATGCAGTGTTTGTTCCTCAGAGTCAACACCTGACTCCTCAGAAAAGGCCAGTATTAATACAGTCAATTTAATCTGCCTGTGAAAACTAAAGTACTTACAATAAAAGTAGTAGTGCAGGTAGGACAACCACAGGACTGCTGATGTATGTAATCACTGTGTTGAACCATGAAGGAAAATCATTTTTAATCGTTTCAGAAACAATGTCATATATTTTTTCTTGTCCACTACAAGAGGGGCATTAAAAAGAAAAGGTAAAATAAGTTGTAAGAAATCCCAGGTACATCAAATTGTTCGGCAGTGCTGCACTGAATAAACAAGGAGTTTCATCCAAAACTGCTTTGGAACAGTATAATGAAAAAAAAAAGTGCAACTTGTTCATTATTTGCTTTTTAACAGTTTTTCCAAAGCACAAAAGCATTAACCAGGCTTGGAGGGTGCTTGAATTGAGACACATAGATGGTGCTGTGTGCTAGGTGGCTTGGTGGCACATTACACTGTGTAAACGTAAAATAACTGAACCATGTATATAAAGCAAAATGTTGAGCCTCATTCAAAACATTGATATATTCACCTAATTAAATCTTAAACTAGAAAACATTGGCAGCACAAAATTGTCCTATCAACTTTTTTTTTTTTAATCAATAATTTGGGTGTTATTGAACCTGATGAATTTATTGTGAGAGAATGAAATAAAATCTTTGCCATTTTCATTAGTCTATTATTACTTACCTGAAAGGACCACAGCTTAAAGATGGCTTATAGCGGGCAATAGCAAAAATTGTTGGTAACATGCATAAGAACAACATGAACAGCAACATGGCCAAGTAGAAATTATTGGATCTGCAAGAAGGCATAACATGTTTCAGATTATACTAATTAGAGAGAACAACAGAGACAACATAAAAGGTGCAAGTCTGTATCTACCTAACAAGTTCAAGATCTACATATCTGAAAGGTCAAAATCATTCTGCTGTGAATAGACAGTCTGAACAGAGCCAGTTTAAACAGACTCTTAATGATCAAAATCCCATTTGCACTGCTTTCCAGATACCACTGCAGCCGGAGAACTGTCTATAAAAACTGGCCTTACTGCCCAGCTGTGTTGGGGGAGAAAAAGAACAGCGGCAGAAGTTGATTCATCTTCAAAATACGCTAGAAATAACTGGCTCTTAAGAATTAAAGATGCCCTGAATTATTCCCATTTTGAGTAAACTATTAAGATATTCATGTATGCAACACAACAAACAAAAGCAGGTAGTTCATAGCTTTCAAAGAAAGAAACATCAGCAAATAGGACTTGCAACAGCTAATACATATAGGTTATTGTGCTCAATCAGATTTGTGTGGAAATAAAGCATTTATGCTAGGCCGCATATATCGTCAAAGAGTATTCCCTCATATGTTTTTCAGTTCTTGCATATCTGTCACTACCCTGGCTTTACAAACCCTCCAGATTCTCAGTAACTGTTTTTTTGTTTTTTTTCCGCAGTCCTTTGCTATCAGTATTCCTGTCAGAATAGTTGTCAACTTTCAGAGCTAAAATCTCTTATCATTTTGTTCCTATGCACAGACATTTCCATTGTCTGCATTTAATTTCTTCTTTATATTTTGTTTTGACTAACCGAGATGCTCTGAAAACCTGCTGATGTGGTACATTACACGTTAACACGGCCCAGCTCCTCAGGTACATGAGTCCAATCAACTTGAGAACATTGAATGCTGGTAAGCAAGGTGAAAAGAAAGCTCCCATCCTGGAAAAACAGTATCATGTCAGTGCTCAGTTTTGCCAGAAGCAATTTCAATAGCAGAAGAACATATGAAAAAAAAAACCAGATAAACAACAGCTTACTATCAACAGATGATTTCTTATTATAATAAAGTATAAAAGACCAGTATTGTACTTGAATAGATTTCATTGGAAATCATCAGATCATCTTAGTAATCAGCCAACACAGGAGAAGAAAAATCGCTTATGGGCTACATACCAGATCATTCCTTGGTTGTAGACCAAATGCAATACATTCTCTGCAATTTTGAATTCTCCATATTCTGGCTACAAGAAACACAGCGTAGGATGAATACCTTGTCTTAATCCTTTTTCAGTTAATTTATTAGAAGCATTTGACGGAATCAGTTTGAAGACAGCACATAGCCTGAAATGTCCAGATGAAATGCCAACTTTTGGCAGGCAGTGGGAACACAGTAAAACCTACTCTGCAGCGGGGAATTACATAAACTATTTCCTCTCTAGTTTACTTCACTTGAAGTGAAGGACAAAGAGCAGTCCCTCAGTCTTTCATGTCAACAGCTTCTTGCTAACCAAATATTACTGTAATTTTCTTAAAGGCCTATGTGCTTTTGGTTATTGTTTCTTGGACCACTGTCTACATCATGGATAGATGTTACAGCTACAGAAAAGAGGATATGAGGAGCAACTCCCTGCCCTGTCCCATCTTTGACTCTGGAACTGCTCCAGGATCTCATTTTGGGAAAGAGAGATTTTTGTATGGGAGTAGGCTTGAGAAAAACCCCCAATCTCAGCAGTTATCTTGTGCCCTCCAATTTAAACTCACTGTGAGCTGTGTTTTCATAGATGTGTGCTACCAAGAAATTAGTTATCTGTAGAAAGGGTTTAAGGACATTCAGCACTAAGGGGAAGGAGCCTACCCATCTTAAGCACCTTAGCTTGATAAAATAAAGACTGTACTTACAAACTTGCTTTCTAGATCCCAGCACCAGCAATCACTTAAATATCGGACACACAGTCCACGGAAAAAATCAATTAGCAGGATGCTTGCAACTGTGAAAATCATGTCGATAATTGAAAGCTTTAGCATCTCCTGAAATACATATTGTTCACACATACTGAGTCATTCTGGAAGCAAATGAACTGCATATGGCTTTTTTGCATTAGTACTTGTATTTTGGCTCTAGTTTAGTATCCTGATAAAATATTTGAATATACAAATTCTTTCCCTTTAAGCTTTTCCTGTTTGACTTTTCTCTTACTTGTCTTAGTGCTAGCAAAGAACAAATATAACCAAGCTTCCAGTGTGCCTTCTATTGCTTGCAGCAACAAAACTCTGGCCTTGATGGCTTCAAGCTTTCTTTTAAATGACTTTTCTGAAAATTTGTCCAGTTAAAGTGAAATGGGTTGGTTTTTCTATTGTACTCTTTACAATACTGACTGTTGTAATACATACTTACTTCACAATGAGAAATGCTTATTATCATACAAAACCAAAACCCAATAGCAGTAGGATCATCAAGCCATAAGAGATCTGTTTAGTGCTTACTGCAGGGGAGTTGGATTAGATGATCTTTAAAGGCCCCTTCCAACCCAATACATTCTATTTTTCTATTATTCCACTAAAATAAGATCTGTGTCACACATCTGTAGAGATCTGCCTGTGCAGAGCTGAAGACAGAGACCAAAGCCTGGCAAAAGGACATCTGTACAACACTACACATTGTAGATACTGAACAAAAAACGAAGCTTGTGTCAGTGGCCACATCACTTTGTGTAGTCTGTACTCTTTCTATGCAGTCCTTACCTAAATTCTAGAATGTATACAAAGAAAAGCCTAAAATTGAACACAGCACAACATGTCAGATGTGGATTAGGAATAAGTTGATAACATAGCAAAACAATGACGTACTTGACCAACATATGTCTCCCAGCACTGATCCTGTGGGTTCTGGGTGTTCAAGGAAGCTGTTTTGTTAACCAGTGAGTCAGAGATCATCAAGCCTTGATTGTGACTGTCTTCTAACGTGACAATGCCATTTCTCTTGATTTGAACATCAGGAATAGTTGTAGATAAATTGTCTTCTTTAGAAAGAGTTTTGGTTGCCGAGAAGGCAGTAGAATTACTTGCATTGTTGTTAACGTCAGAGTCCTAAAACAATAAATGTCCTGAAAGCTACTTTTTCAACGGTACATAAATGCAGATGTCTGTACCTCCTACAACATACACACATAGAGGCATTTCTTCACATATGCTCAAGCAGAAGTTAGGTGACTTAAGTAACTGTCAATGTACAGAGTCGGATGGAACTTATAAGGAGAGCAGTGAAAGCTAATTTTAGGTAGCTGGAAATATTTGGCTTAAAGTGATGGGTTTTTTGTTTTGTTGTTTGTTTTAAATAATTAAGCAATGCACAGAAATCTGTTGTGTTACATTAGCAATCAAATGAATCCAGTTACTGGATTCATTCATACAACAAGTAGTTGTAAATGAACATTACAACTAAACTTTGCAATCCTGTCAAACTGTAACATGTTGTAATCAAATTTTCATCTGATTTCATATATATCACAATAAATGGAATTTTATCTATGAAGTCTACTAGCTTTACACATCAGAAAACATCAAGTCAAACTTACAGTGACACTCATACTGTCCACTTTATCCAGGAGAGCGATGATTAAACTGTAGAGGTTTCCCAGGTACAGAACAAGAACCCTGAAAACCACAAGAGTAAGATACAGGTTATTGGCATTGTTATCCCATCAACTTCTCATACATTCTCTGGTTTGGCTGGACTACAACGTGACCAGAACACATCTCTCCTCTTCTCCCTTTCTTCCCACATTTTCTACACTGCATAATGCCCATACCTGGCAAGCTGGAAGCGAAGAGTGGTCCTTGGGTGATACATCTCCAGAGCTGCCACAAGTTCAAACGCAGAGGGTGCAATCATTGTAATCAGTGACACAACGACGCTTACCTACAGAACAGAAAGATGTAGCATTTTTGTAGCTCTTCAGGTAGATCTTCCGTGGTACCTTTGAGTGTTGACTGAAGTACTGCCAATGCACACGCTTTGGTAAAAGCTTTTCTTGAAGGAGATGCTTTAAAAAGTCATTATTGTCATTAGTAATAAAAGTAGTTATGATCCAGAATTATAGATCTGGAATACTACTCAGGAATCTTCACTCCAGATGTTGTAGCTTTAAAGTTACTACTTTGTTAATTAAAATAAATCTTAATATGTGGGAAATAGAAGCCAGCATCTTCCTCTGAAATGGATGAGTAGCTTCTCCATACCTATTCACTTCCTACTTTCAGTATCAACTCACTCCTTTAAATGGAAATACTCACAGAACATTCAGTATCCCATGGCTGACACGAATAGCTGTTGTCAAAGCTGATTCCTTTCTAGTCCATTGGCCCAATGTTCACTCAGCTCAGACACGGGTGAAAAAGTAGATTTGTAAGTGACAGGAGAATATATGTTTTGTCCTTACAAAATAGGGGCCAGCTACAACTGCAGTCTTTGTGAAACAAGGACCTGCAGCATCCCCCTGCCCATTTCAGCTCTCCTAATGCCTTGCTGCAGAGCAGAAGGAGCAAGCATGTGAAGACAGATCCATGTAACCTCTGCCTGCTCATTCCTCATTTCTCCTAACACCTCAGCGCACACTATTGCTACAGAAAGCCCTAAGACAATAATGCTGCTTCTAACACAGATATGGCATAAAAACAGCATACCTCATTTTTTTCCCAAAGAGTCAATTCCTTTTTGGCGCGCTCTAACCTTTGGGATCGATCCACAACAAAGTATATGATGTAAATACTTCCAGCAAGTGAAAGCAGCACAAGGATGTTTGCAATAATTCTCAAGCTTATAGTCACTGCCCTGGGGGAAAAGATAAAAAAGACATAGCCTATCCAGTGGGTTGTCTTATGACACCAGGCGTCTTTTCTGACCTGGATTTCAAAAGCACAAAACAAGCAGATTAGCACTGCTATCTGCATTGAAATAGTGCTTTGAAAAATGTCTCTGATCTTATATACATACAAGTTTTTGCTTTTCTTCTTTTCCTGCTCTTCCAGTATAGCTTCCTTGAAAGAAACAAAACATTGTAATCTTAATAGTGTTCAGCAAAAATAATGCACAAATCTTTCACAGAAGTTATCAACTATACTAATAAAAAACTTCACATCCTGGAAGTGCAAGTAGATAAATACCTCTCTGTCCTGCAGAGCTTTTTAGGAGTGATAAGTGAGCTTAAATGGTGAAGGAGATTTCTGAGAAACAAATACACAGTAATCAAATGCTTGTGCACTTTCAGTCAGGCATGTTCAATGGGGTACAACCAGAGGTTCACACTACCAGATCTTTTTGCAGGACATGTCTATAGAATCCATGTGTCAGTAATGTAACATAGAACTGTCAAAAGGTATCCTTAGGCATTGCAATATCTAAATATCATAGCTTATTAATTTATCCTCGCCACGATTTGAAGTAATTTTGTTCAATGACTTACTGACAATACACCAAATTCAGGAAATAAATTACTCTTGATGGAACCCACAACTGTTCATAAATTCCAAGTGGAAAACATCTGTATTTAAAACAATATTCTAATACTAAGAGAGTTGTAAGGTGCCCGTCCATTTGTTATGGAGAGATGAAATAAATGTGGGTTTTCACATTGTTAACATGAATTTGATTTTATTACTCAATGAATTTGCATCACAAGCAAATTTTCTTCTAGTTATCTAACTTCTTGTCACTCATGCAGTGGCATTAAATAAAACACTTCTGAAGAAGAACATAAAGGACAGAAGGACTGCGATACCACACAGAGATGTGATACCAGCCCTCCCCTAGGCCAACAGGTCTGTAAACAAATACCAAAAATACCAAATACCAAAAACCAACAGGAAATTCAAGAGAATGAGATGAAAGGCTTACATAACTTACAGATTAAAACCCAGATAAACTCTAAATAATTTGAAGGTTGGTTTCTCACCCTAATGCTATTAACTATGGCAGCAGCTTTGCTCTCTGCAGCCTCAGGGTTTCCTATTAAATAGTCCCAAGCACAGAAGAGTCTCCAACAGAAAGTATAATTTTCATCTGAGGCACTTGCTAAACTCATTCTTGAGTTCTTTGCCATTCTGTAAAAAAAAAAAAAAAAAAGAAAAAAAAAGAAAATAAAAGAAAAATTCAACTGTTGTTAATGTGTGAAGGAAATCACTGTTTTGATTTATAGTATTCAGATGTCTACACCTCTAGAACTACAAAAAGTTGGCAGCAATTAGTGTCATCATTGGCAGCTTTCTGAAGGAAGTAAACCAGGGTGAGGTTCAAAGCATGAGCTTCACTTTTGGCCTAGTGCAGAACTGACTCACTGTGGAAAGACATTTTGATATTTACATTCTTTATAGATGACAAAGCAAATAAATGTCACTGGATCTGTATACTTAAACATGTTTCAGTTTTATGATCTCCAGGTAGGATCCAGGTGGGAGATACCATCACTAAGATCACTATTACTGTGATCATAAGCTAGTTTTGCAAAACTGGTGATCACGCACAAGATCTGTTTGTTTTATGTATTGTTTTCACACTCAGAATAAGTGTTATTGTCAAATAGAAACCCAGTGCCGTTTTACAGACCTTGGGAAAAAAAAGAAAGAAAACCTCATCTACTCATCTCAGAGAGGCAAGATGGCAGAATATTGCAAAGTGTAAGGAATGAAATGAAGATTAATAGCTTATGAAAGAAAGGGCATCCAAAAGGACAACTTCAAAAGAGGAACTGTAAGCAGCTAAGCAAAGAGTCGGTGAGCTAAGTCAGAAGGAGCAGAGCTAATCATAGACAGAAACTGCAGATGTGTAGATCAGTGTCAAAACATCGGTGACCCTTGGCACAAACCACCAGTTAGAATAAAAATAAATGAAAAGGGAAGATTCGGCTTCAAAACTGAGTTATTATAGGCAGCACTAAAAGCGTCTCTGGACTATACTGTGCCAGACAAATAGGTATCCAGAAGGGAAGGGAGAGCAAATCAGGATAGAGTGACCTTGCCCCTCTCCAAGCATTGCACATTCCTGGATTTACGGTCAGCGCTAGCAGTCATGCTCTCTCTGCTAAGAAACTCCTACTCCTGGCTCTTCCACAGCAAAGAAATTGAGCTGCCATTTGAACAGAAAGCCACATACAGCCTGAAACAATGCAAATGATACTACAGCTAGGATGGAATTTTTATATTTGTGTTTCAACAGATGGGAATAAGAACGCTGAAAGCATTACACTTAAAACACAGATTGCTGTCATAGCATTATTTATACCAGAACAGAGGAAAACAGAAAGGACTTCCATGAGTGCTGGGCATTACACAGAGCACGCAGATCATGTCGTGTGCTGCCCTCCTTTTATAGACCGAGGTACTGAAGAGAGAGTGACGATAAATGATACCAGGATAAAGAGCAAGCCAGAATTAAACTCAGTGTGCCTCCCTGATATTACCAGACTTGAACAGATTAACAGAACAATGCAGAATAAATACAGAGGAAATGGGATAAATACACTATTAACAATTGCCTGAACATAAGCATATGAATAGCAATAAATAGGAAGTCTTACTTTTTTAAGAGAATGATGAAGCTGTAAGCAAACACTGCCATTCCAACAAGGAAGTAGGCAAGAGGCAGGCGATATCCAGCTTTCCCAATCTTCCTGTCACGACCGTAGTAGCCATAAAACAGCACAGAGTACTGGAGGTAGCCCTGCAAAGACCAGAGCCTGTAAGTAAGAGCAGTAACTTCTTACAACAGAACAGCAATAGCAAAACAATAAAGAGTGGTTTCAGTCTTGCCCCTAGTGACCAGATGGTGTCCAGGTCTTGAGCAGATTTAATATGCTCCTTGGGAATGGTCTTGCTGAGTGTGCTGCCAAACGGTGCTCCGGCCAGTAGCTGGGAAAGAGAGAGAGGGTCTCAGAAGCTGTGCAAGCCCATCTGACCTGGGGCTGCACAGCAGAACCCGTGGAGAGCTGCCACATGGATAACACTACCAGGACAATGAGTATTGGGTCATTCCTCCTCCTAACCTAGAAACTCCATGAGAAACCTTGCATTCATTTTTCGCTAAAACAGATGGGATTTTGCTATCAGTGGTCTGCCTGTGAGGAAATGTAGTGCTCTGCAGATATCTTCAAAATGGCTGAGAAATAAAAAGGCAGATCAACTGAACCCATTAACAAAATAGCATTAAAAGTGATGTTTGTTTTAATTTAAGCATTTTTAAATTAAATATGATGGTGACTGATCTTAAAATGGCATTTCAAGATTAAATCTACTTTTCCTTTAAAAAGTAAACTATGAAAGTTAATACCTTTGTTATTTGACAGTTTACTTTTTTGTTTGTTTGGGGGTACTCTTTTTTACTTCAGCCAATGAGAAAAAAAATCAGATATTCCCGGTTTCTGACAACATTATTAAAACAAATATTAGATGAGACAAAATAACATTTATTAATAATTTAACAAAGTTATCAAATAGCTTTACTTGCATGCAAGAACTAAAGAAAGTTGTGGCTGTTCGGAACTTCTAGAAAAATTATTTCTAATGGACAATAATCCAGAGTCTGTAGAGGGATGTTTTTCCCCCTGTAAGTGATACGAATGGGGCTTGAGTGTACTCAACACCAACTACAGCTTTTACGATTTGGTTTTCCATTTTAGTAATCAGATACAAACATATTCTGTAAAAGCATTAGTACCATGCTGACAAAGTACAAGCTCTAACACTAATAGCAAAATTCTCATATCCATTGGCGGAAAAAACCCCTCTTAATATGGGAATTTATTCTAAATAATTAATTTTAAATTGTACGTTTCAAATTGATGTGTATCTTTAAATGTGGCATTTGTTTAATTCAGAAAGGAAAGTGCAGCAGTAAGCATTCTTCTGTAAATACTAACGACATGTTCTTACCTCTGGTAAGACTACAAATGCTCCTGTCATTATGGTAAGTACAATATTGATTCCAAATAACCATCTCAAGAAGATGAAGTAAGAGGCAACTCCAGACCCAAAATGACCTTAAACCACAGAAAATAGTTATCTGAGCTACACAGTCTAGAAAAGCACATATCATTTATTCATGAAGTATTATTTGAATACTGAAACAAAAGAAAAACCTTTCTTACTAACGCAGGGCATGCAGCAAAGTAGAGAAAATGTTAAAATGTCATTGAGGAAAATATAATTCCAACACAAACTCTGTTAGGGGCATCTCATGATAACCGGCAGAATTTACACCGGAGGCTGCTAAGCTGGGTGATATCATGTATCCATTTACCTTTATCACTGAAGCACGGAGGTGTGACCTGACTGTTGATGTAATGTCAAGGGTGACTTCAATTTAAAGGCTCAAGGGCTGGTGATGCAGGTTACAACCACACTGAGCTTTGGGCAGATCTGGGGATGTTGGCCTGAGGATGCTGCCCCATGAACTGTGATAAACTGTAACCAAATCTTGCTGCATTTTCAGAACGACAAGGGGACAAATTTGACTTTTTAAAAGTTACTTCCCACTGAGACCATAAATGAACTGTGCAGTGTCTAAGTCACTAGGAAAATAAGAAAAAGTAAGTTTTAAATGAAAACATTATTGTTGGAAGTTTGCATTTAACTCTCTCCTAAATATTATTACATTTGGTAAATTAAAAAATAGATCCTAAGACTCTACATTTTAGCAAGTGGTTTACTGTGCAATATCATTAAATCTTTATACTTACTCTCAATTTTCTTTATTCTCATTTCCCAAGGAATAAAGATTACCACAAAATTATATGCAAGTCGAATAAACTTCCTCCAAAGCTGAGAAAAAAGCCAAGAAATGAGAAATATGACACTTCTGCATGTAAAAAAAAAAAAAAGCAAAAAAGCAGAGTATTTTGCTCATGTCTTTTTTATCCTGTATCACAAAAAATATTGCAAAAATTAATTAGTAAGATCTTAAGGCGTGTCTGTAGGTAAGGTGGGTAAAGCAAAGCATCGTGAGTTTTAGAAACACACAAAATGTGGGGGGCACAGGAATATTCACTCTGCTCACCAGCCAAATGCCAAAGATGAGTCAGAGCATCCTTTATACACCTTTGATGGTACAGTCAGGAGCCACCAATCTACACATAAAGACCATGAAGAACCAACAGAAGGAAGCCAACAGGCACCATTCCCTGTTGCTTTTTTGATAGCTGAGGGCTGTGGAGGGAAGGAGCTGCGGAGAAGGGCCAGGCCGTGTCTCTGGGCAGCAGAAGCCATGCAGGTTGGGTGCTGCCAGGACACCTAGCCCCTGTGTGATTTATGAGGGAATAAATTTGATTTCTAGGACAAACAGATGAACAGACAGTTAATTTCAAATTTAAGAGAGGCATAATGCCTTAGAGGAAATTTTTCAGAAGAAAAATAAGCTTTTGTATTCAACAGCAGCTAATTCAGCTACTGTATATTCTCATCTCTGTGTATTCCAGCTGACACCTTCAGAAAACCTGTGGTTATATTTTGTAGAGTCTTTATTCAACCACCATTTTTTTTCTTGTCAGAGGAAAGCATCTTTCTGCACACGGCGGGGTGTCCATAGGCATGTGGGAGAGGAAACAACATCTGCATGTGAAAAATGGAGTGCAGTTTTTGATTTGCTGAATTAGAGCCATAACTTTGCCGTATCAACAGAAAACAATATTTGTATATCATGCATTATAAAGTGTTTTTAGTACAGCTGGATATTAAAAAACCCCCACACTTTAGGCAGCAGCAGTGTCAATATTGTATCATGTAATCTAATCTCTTAAAACCAACATAACATTTTAAAAATAACATTTTAATTGCAGAATATAACACCTATCTCTTTGGCCAAAGTTAATTAATTTTTACAGTGGTATGGGTATTTTATTGCATAAATGGCAAGTATTTTAATTAAAGAAATTGTAGATGCCGGGAATTGCATGAGAATTGCTGGGATTGCTACTTTCATTTGAAAATGGGCTTTATAAGCCTGAGAGAGGAATCAAGCAGCTTATGCCAGTTGTGTATTTGTGAATTATACAAAGGTGTCCATGTGGGAGTAGTATTTGTTAAAATTATGGCATCTGGCATTAATTGCAAATGTAAAAAAAATAGAACACAAATATAAAATAATTGAACAGAAAAGGAAAAATGCTTTCAGTGTCAAAACACTAGAAGTTATTTTAACTTCATTTTCATAAATAATAGCATGAATGAATTGCCCAATTATGAACAGTGTATATTCTTTAATTTGTACTAGGAAAGAAGAACACAGTTCCCCAAAACATAATGAGCGCTGCTAATTAACTGCTGAATTATATCTCTGTGCTGAATATCTTCAAGTAAATACACACAATACAAGCAATTAGATACAAACTTCTATGCATTGTGCACGCTAAGGTGAAAGCCTCCATGTTTTTTATAGGAAGGGGAATATGAACAAGTAGTGAGCCCAGTCTCTGATTTACTGACATGTATTGCAGACTCTTAGCACTTCTCTTGTTAGGTAACAACCTTGTTCCACTCAAGTCAAAGACAAAACACAGCACTTATGTTAATTTTCCACCTATGGAAAGGCAAAACAAGGAAAAATGTCTTTCCTACCTTGCAAAGTAGTACTGATAACCTTGCTGTGTGGGCCAGCACAACAGAACAACACATCCACATGCAGCCTTGCACTTGTTCATGTGAATAAGATGCATGGTGCTCTATTTTACTGTTACAATCTTGCCTTTTTGAATTAGGTTACTCATGATGATGACAAAAATATTCTTGACCGCTTAGATGACTAAAGAACTCTCCTCTGTTGGTTGCATATTAGGGACAATTTCCTACATGTTGTTAATTTCCAGGAATTAGAACCAGGGTCCATTTTCAGTGGTCTAAGTAGATTTGCTAAGATTAGATTCAAATTCTTTGAGTGTTATGCAAGCAAAAACCTTCTTGAACAATGTATTTACCATAACCTATTCTAGGATTGTCTGCCAAACTAAAAGCTAGGTGCAGTTTTCAATACTAAACTATTGAACTGTGGCCCCAGAGTCTGGTGAAATAGCTCTTCAGAGAATACTGGCATCATGTTGTTGGTATCCCATTCACATCACCCTCTGTAGTAGGCCTCAATATTTGTAGATTGAGAAGAAAGCTTATACTGCTTTAATAGAAGGACCCCAATACCTCAACACTTGAAATTAGTCTGCAAAAATTTATTTACTAAGTTCACAATATAAAAAAAACTAAAAAGAAAAAAAGAAAGGCGCTTTTGGTTGTTTTTTCCTCCCTCTACAGAGTTCCTGAGTTGGAGATCAGGACTGCGTAGCAAACATACACTTCTGTGAACAAAAACTGCAGATCAATACCGGCTTATAAAAAAGCTGTAATTTAAGAAAAAAGCAGCCATACCTCTGCACCAGCAGCTTGATAACCTCTTGTTCTAGTGAGCCTCCCTTCATACTTCAGCACAATCTCCTTTGCCTGTCTGCACAAGAAGGTGGAGGTTCAGTCTTTATTGATCCTGTTACTTGAAGCCCCTTATTCTGTACAAGCAGTGGCTCACAAAGTTGTCAAATGCTCCGAAATGGAATTTGTGGGAATTTTTCTTTTCCTATTGTGAATTTTACTAACACTTTTAAACCACTGAGACTTTTGTCTGAGAAAACTCAGCATTCAAAAGTTTGACTGCAGGGAGATTTTTATCTTCCTCTTTTTTTCTCTGTCCTTTTGATTCAAAGTCCATTAAAATGGTACAATCTAAATGAGTAAAATAAGAAGATCCCCATTAGAGTCTCATTAATCTCACATGGTTATGAACACCTCTTCTGCAGATATGGTGTAGCGTTCTCTGGTAAGATGTACAGAGGTGTATATTTATCTCGTCATACACAGTCTTTGACCTCAGCAGAAGGTGGGTAGGGGCCACCAAAATCTCATCAACGGGAGCAGGAAGGCAGCAAGTCACAGATTCTGCCTAAGAGAGAAAAATCGCTCTTTGCTTCCAAGATTACATGAGGGCTGTACTGCTGGTAGGGATTCCTCATGACTAAAATGCCATCCTAGCATCATACCAGGTCTTACGAGAAAGATGCCAGATGAACAGGAAAAATAAAGCAAGCCCCAAACAGATCATGCTGTGAAACACCTTAAATGATCTAGAAAGTTGGCCCAAAGTGTTAGGCACACACTCTTTCATTGTAAATTTGGAATTATTAATATAATAATTGCAATCTTATGATGTGAAACATGTTATTACTACACTGAATATAGCTTTTAAACCCAAAAGTGTCCAGTATTTACTGCCATTTATATTACCTGAAGACTATGATCAACTTCTGTTCTCATCACATGCAATTACCTTGAAAATGGTAGACAGTGTTCCTTTTTGGGACAGAGTGAAACAATTTAGCTTGAAAATGTATTACTGAGCATTACCAGCATTAGACCACTGAATAGCTGATACACTGTTTTAATAGTTAATATCCACAGTATGATTTCTAGCTCTCTTCTGTACAGTGATTGCCTAAAGGGAGCCACAGTCATGCACAGGAGACAACTTCCCCTGCTGACTTTCCACCCCGAGGTTGCTGCCTTCAGCCAGCTCTCAGATCCTGTCAGAGCATCCTCATGGCATGCTTTCCTAGGAGCTCGTAATCATTTCTGCACGTACAGAAAGGATATCTTCCAGCTTACACTGAAAAACTTCTGAGGCTAGAAGCACTGTCACAGTCAGTGAGCCTGAAAGCTTTCATGCAAGCGCCTTTACCTGAGTGCCCTCAGCTTCTGCCTCATCGGCCACGGCCGGCAGCGGATGTTGGACATAATCTCCTTTTGGTACTGGATGTTCTGAAAGATCTGCTCTGGGTCATGGCTCTCAGCCTTTTCTTCACCAATATCATCATCTGAGTTGCTGGCAGCCCAACACACACCACACAAGAGGAAAAACAAGACAAATTATTCCCATTCATATCGACAGTGAACTGTTGATTTGCACAGGATCCAACTTGTTAGAGCAATGTAACAGCAGAAAGATAGCGAAGTTGCACGACCTTGTTTTTTTAAAGTTGGTGAATAATTTGGATGATTTTCCCGTCTCCAGGATGTGCCTCTTTTCCTCCCCATTGCTTGCTGCTCAGTCATAAAATATCCCCTCTCCCCACCACAAATCCCAGTCTTTGCTCTCTGAGTATTTCCAGCCATACAGCTTGTACATCACGCTAGCAAGATGCTTCGTATATTTTCTGGAACAAAGTGCTATCTAAACATTTCCAGCAAGAGTACTTAACATTCATTTATTCATCATGTGGTGTTGGCCTTTTATTTTGACTGTAATAATAATAAACTATTTTCTCTTTAGAATGGGGGTAAGAGATGCTTAGATTGCTGTTGCCCTTTGTTTCTGTGCCCTGCTGAAAGAAACGGGAATCTGGGACCCCACAGACAAAGAATTATTAATCAGTGTAAAAAGATTCCTGTGCTTTGATGCAGATTTCTGTGGATCATTATTAAATCATCTTTTCTGATGCCATCACACATTTGCTCTACTGAAACAAGGTATTTTATATAAAACAACACCAATATTCATTCTTGCAGAGGCTTAGGTCTAAAATCCTGTGGTAACTGTTTCTCCCTGAATAAAATGAAGAGATCTGAAGTATTGCAGCAACCACCAGCTAGAAGGTTTCTAACTGTGTTGCTATATACTTGTTGGGAAAGTTATCTGCAATTTTGCTGAAAAAGCAACACCTTTTAATCACATAGAAGTGAATCATAACCCACAGTCCAGTCCCCTTGGTCACAGGGGACATTCAAGAAAAATATATAATTACACAGCATAAGTATAGGGAGACTTCTTCCCTTGCTATACCCTGAACTCATTGGAGTTACACTGGTTTACGTACAGAGTTCTTGTTGCAGTATGAAAAATACCTTTTGTGAAACTCAAAAAAAAAAAAGAAGAGGTTTGAAAATACATTTAAATAGAGAAGAGTGATTTTTTTCTCAAGCTGCTCTCCATGTTACCAGACTATCTAAATGAAAGTGAAAAGACAAGATCCCAATTCTGTGTTCGCTAAGCCAGATTTGCACTTCAGAAGGGAGCAGGGTCTCTTACCTGTGGGGTGGCTCCTGGTAGGTGTAGATGCCAGCGTGCCGCTTCACTGTCCGATACTTTTTGCAGGACTTGGCAGTTTTGACTGCAGCAGAGTCTGTAGCTGCTGCCATGGTGGGAGCTGCTGCCTGCACCAGGTGAAACTCTGCCGCGCTAGAAGGAAACCTTTAGCTCGCCAGTCAGATGTCTCATAAGCAGCCAAATGTTATTAAGTAGAGAGCAGTGAGCGACTGCGAGCCGCTGTCTGCGCTTGGTGCTCCAGCCGTGGAGAGGACCTCTGCCTGGCAGTGCCTGCATGCCTTAAAGCGGCAGTGCACAGCAGCTCTGCCAGGGCGCTTTTAAGCGAGACACCCAGAAGCAAGGTTGGGAGCAGCATCCAAGGGTGAGCCAGCTGCAGGCTTTAACTCAAAGCCAATTTTCCATTGTGATAGATGAGGTATTCCCTCAAAACGCCATCCCACCGCACCACGCAGGCTTGCTCTGGGTGATGTTTCCAATGGATGCACTGGACATACTGTTGACATCTTTGCTTCCTGTGCTTGAGAGAATGTTCTTGCTCGGGTAAAAGGAGACAGTTTAGATTTTGATCTTTACTAACAGAGAAAAATGCAACATCATTCTCCCATGCAGGACT
>JAVSBS010016192.1:25665-48562 GCA_033124195.1 Coracias cyanogaster
ACTTCCAGATCCTCTCCTGGAGGACAGTCCTGACAGAGTGGGTGGCTGCTGCTTTCCTAGGCCCTGGCTCCAATCTTTCTTCATGACCTCCATTCATTTACCTAAATGTATTACTTTTCTTTAGCAGGTATCAAAATACATGCTATTCAGACCAGTACAACTTATTAATTAACTTTTTCTTGATAGTTGTGATATCTTAATTATGCTCAATTCCATTAGTTACTGTATCATTGTTAATGTTTACAATAAGCATTGTCTAGATTATTGATCATAATGGTTATTTCTAGAGTTAAACCACTGGAAAACATGACCATCATCTGATGCTCATTTCCCATCTCTTCAGCTCTACTAAAGTAATTTTATTACAAAATTAATTTAATAGATACTAAAATTGTATTTAAGACAGAGAATCACTTTAAAAGACAACAAAGGGATTGGTGCTGTGATCTTGAGAACTCTGTATTAAGTAACAATTCTCTCTCACAATTTCTGTGTGTCCTGGGGCAAATTCTTGCACTTACAGGCCTCATTTCCTGTCCTCAAAGACAGATAGCATTTCTGCATTTCACAGGAGTGGTGCATTCGCTGCCTGTTGCTTGCGTATTATTACATCATTAACTATCATCTTATGAGCATGAACTTTCTCATTCACTCAAAGCATTCATGTGCATGTTAAAACTGATAGTAGAGCACTAGTTTTCAGTTTCAAATGTCTCAGGACCAAAATATAGTAGCATTAACTTTGCCTGAGTTTACATCTACTAAAAAAATAATTAATATGTTTAATCCAGGATTAATATCTGGGCAACTGTCATATTGTACTTGCCAGCAGTCATATTTTCATGGTGGAGAGTCCCGGACACAGTTCCTATAGTCAGCTCCAACACCACCTTTGCAATTCTGGTGTTGGGTTGCTGGGACAGAATAGACTTCTCCAAGTGTTTTTGGGACCAAGGCAGCTGAAGAACTTGACACATGGTCAGGTGAATTTCAAGCGCCTTTCTCCAGTGTAGGAACTACAGGTGTTCTGGGTCACATTATTAAAACAAAGCAGAACAGACCAATAAAGCTTGATAGAAATAGCTTCTATGGCTATAATTTGACGCTCTGAACGTGGGAGAAAAAGGAAGAGTTACAGAGAGTTTTTCACATGTTCCTAACATGGTATTTTCTCTCCTTAATAGCTCTGTGCACAATGCAGCAAGGGTTTAATTTACATAAATCAATGGTCTGTTCTTGTTAACTTTTATTTGCAGACTCTGACAAGAAAGAACATTAAGTTCTCTCAGTTAAATTTCCTGTAGAGAATAACACAAGCTGCTTTTCCCATCTGCCCTGAGTTAATCTAAAACATTGCCACTTGCTGAGAAATTTTACTTTTCCATGATTATGGTTCTGTCCATTTTACTATACTTAGTTAACAGCAAGGCTAAGTAGTCACAAGCCTCATTATTTGTAGTCTATTTGGTGTAATTCACTCCATACTTTTTAGATGAGAAGGAAGAACCAGACAAAGACAACTCTATATTTCCAAAATGTAGCCAATAGTAAAGCCCAGAGCACCAGGTGTATCATGTTTGAAGCTTCCCGAGAAATGTAGGCATTCCATTAGTAGAAGGTAGAAGAGGTACAAAATAGTAAAGAAATGCCAATAATACCTCTCTTGAGAGTTCAGTAAAACCAGGCAGCTGAATTCTGCACTGTCACTTTCACTCCCTCTTTTGTCACATATACATGAAATTTAAACCTAGTAAAAACCATTAGTGGAAACACCACTTAGCCGTGTCTACTCACCACATGGCTTTTTCTGTGAACTGAACTTGCTAGTCCCAAATCCATTCAGAGCATCTCTTGTACAGACCTCTTTTAGTCACAACAGACTAAAGGGTTTGGGCTCTAATTTCCAGCTTCCCAAGAAGAATGGACCATAATAATTTTACTTTTTCTGTGCTTCATTGTATTATTTTTCATAGCGAAGTCTGTAAAATAGAGGCTGTCAGAGCTTTGACATATCAAACTATCTGTACCACACTTAAATCCACCCACCTTGGAAAGGCTTTCCCGTCTGGCTTCTAGATCACAGGACAGAAGAAAAATCTACTGTTCTTTCTACATGTCAGACCATTCATCAAGTGAAAGCAAACAGCCAAAAGGAATGGGTATCATCCCAGAAACACGTCTCCACTAAAAGGCTTATCACCCCTTTCCAGCTGGAAAAAACAGAGGAACTATTCTGAATGCCAGAAATGCCCACTAAAGCTTTGATGCTCAGAGTGTACTGCAAACACACCCACATCACCACTTGTTGTTTGAGCTGCTGCAAGATACGTTTTCCATTTTAGAATTTAAAGCAACAATAAGTCAGTTCAAGTATATTTCCTTGATTGTAGTTATTCATTTGCATCTTGGCCAGTAGCATGTCACCGGGGCCAGATTCTGCTGCCTTAGCTCATAAGGGTAAGTGCCTTTCTAGTCAGGCCATATACTAAAGTCCATTAGCTGCCTGCTTATTCCAGTTCTGTTAAACTCATGTTGCAGATAGACATCTCACCAAGGAAAATTCCCCTACATCCAAAGAGATTTTTACACAGTAACATCCTGAATCCCTCACAGAACATAAGATAGATCTCCAAAATAGAAGAGAAAGTCAGCTGTTTCTCCCTCTGTAATGCCGTTCCTACTTCCCGCTTTTCCCTGGCCTTTCAGATGTGCTAGTTTTCAACTGAAGGTACCACACTAGAGAGGTTAAGACTTAACATCATTGGTAGCTCCCAGAGGTTACTATGTTTCACAGATAAAGCAGTATCCTTTAATATGATGGTGGTATAACACTACCAAAAATATTAAAATGCTGGCATTAACAATTTACATAGATTTATTTAGCTAATACACCTTAACATGTCAACAGGAAGATATTAATTTTGTTTGTTTGTTAGAAGAAAGTCAAAAGTCTAAAAAACAAAGAGGCAATTTAAGCCTAACATTTATATAAGTCTAATACTGCCAGTGCTGGAATCACATACGTAATCTGAAGTTACTACCAAACACTAAAAGCACAACGAGCAGCAAGAGACTCATGAATTCAGAGCCCATCTGACAGAAGGATGCAGAGTGCTTTTTAAGAGAAAATAGAATGCAGGGTTCCAGAAGCTTATCCCTGAAGTTGGTGGCATCCTCCATCACCCATGATCCCTGCAATGGCCTTTTTAAAGAACTCATGCATTCACTTGGGTCACAAAGAGGGTTCTGGTTTTGCTTTTCAACTCAGCAAAGCAGTTCAGCAGCCAGAACACCCAGCTGCCCATTTCAATACGCTCTATTGAATCCAGAAACCTACAGGGGTTTGTTTTACTCTGAATAAATACTACAGAGGTTATAGATTTGATTTCAATTGCCATTAACTGAATGTAAAACAGGACATTAACCTTTTACTGCAAAACTTATAGTGGCGGCTTTCTGTGTGTAATAGGAAGCCTCACATTTGATCCATAGGATCATTTTGCATTTTCAAACACTTATCCAGGAAAAAGCTGGGTTGGTGAACTCTGCTTACTGAAAATTCAAGCAAGCAGCAGGCTATATTCTCCGTGTTTGTCCATTCCCATGGAGTTTCAGTTTTAATTTCACGCATCTTCCCAGCACTGCAGTTAAACTCTGGGACCTTTTCAAAATCTCTCTGCTTAAGAGGTTCAGAACACTACTGATCCCACTTCCAAGGTAAAAATGCAGAAAGGACCAAGTTTTCCAGTCATCTCTGTAACAGGGGAATATTATCCCTCTGGATCCTTAAGTACATAAATCAGGTGGGGAAAAAATGTGTTTGGAAACACTGAAATAGGAGACTCATGCATCTAAGTGAACTCGTTTTCATTAGTGCTAAAAACATTCAACCCCATAGAAACTAGTGATAGGTAGTGATGCTGTACAGCATCCAAGTTTGTGTGAAAACACTGAAAGTCCCCTTAGTTTGAGGACCCTTACTTTTAAAGCTGAAAGAACCAAGATCAAAAGCAACCCAGTTAGCCTGCAAAGACAGACATTCTCTTCTCAAATTACAATCTCAGTTCACCTGTTTAGTCCCCAGAGATATTGTAGGTATGCAGCTGGACATAAGAGTAGCTCTGGGATTTCCAAGGTAACAATGCCAAAGCCATCATCTTCATTTACTGACAGTAAAATTGATCTACTGAACTCTGTTAAATCAGTCTCCTCATAAGATTGTTTAGACAGTTTAATTTCTTACTGTAGGTTTCACTGTTCAGTTTCAGCATGTTCATAACTCTTCCTGACATGTATCAGACTTGGATCAAGGGGAATATTCCCATTGTGGTTCAATTTTCTTTGTGAATTCACATCCTACATTAAAAAATATTCCATTTAGAAAGCTTATCCTGTGCAGTTAACTGATCTTACATCATCATAAGATGACTATTTTTATTCCTAGATGACTATCATGACTGTTAAAATATACATTTCTGTTACACTAAAATCCACAACAGAATATATCAAATTCAGAAAACTATCAAGAGCATTTTAGAGCCTCATGCTAAGACAGTGGCTAAGGACGAAGAGAAGGGGAGCAGAAAGGGACTATGGACAAGCAGAAGCAGCCATACGCTGATCCAAGCACCCATGGTGGGGCACAGCACACCCCAACAGTTTTTACAGCCAGTCCAACTGATGCACAGGGCTTGCAGAAGTGTCCTGGTTTGCATGACACACTGCCCCTGCCACTTGCAGCTCTTTACTTTCAGGTGGCATGAAAGCAATTAGGCACCATAAGAAAACTTATTTTTCAAGTGCCACAGGCTGTAGCTGCTTCTGCTGTGAGGGAATCTGTATTCTGTACAGCTTTGTCTATCCAGCAGTATGACGTACATCCTACAGACATATTCATTTCACCAGAGACCTTTTTGAAAGCACTGTAACCAAATTATTTTCCAGACTTACATGAGTCGTTACAAGCCAGGCCTAGAAGTCAGTGAAAATGAAGAAGATAATTTTAGAACACTTTAAAAAAAGAGAGAAAAAGAAAAGAAATTTCACATTTTAGAAGAAAAGAGTTGAAGGAATTGACAATGGTAGAAAGTAACTGAATAGTCAGGGCTTGGGGCTGGTTTTGTGTTTTTGACTGAGATTAAAACCTTGAATTTGCACAACTGCTTTTAAGTGTCTTTAGAGTATCCATTCTTCCATGGATTGTCTCATTTTGTCCCAGAGTGAGGAAGCAAAGAACTGTCAAAATTTGAAATGAAAGTCTGGGTTCAACTGAATTCAAGCTGTTTTTCATTGTCCTCCAAACATTAGAATGTTGTTTTGCACAATTTCTATTATTCACCAAAACCACACCTGCAGCCAGAGTTTAGTGCTGCTTTGAAATGCATGTGGTGAAGTTCTTCAGCTGAGGAGAACTGAAACAGAGCAGTCAGCAGTTTTTCCAGCCAAGGCAAGTGCTTCTGAGCACCAGTAGTCAAGCCTGTAAACTTCCTCCTGATCTCTGAGACCCTGAATTTGCATTGGTCAAGTTCTTCAGGCAGTTCTTGTTCTTCCCCAGATCATCTGAGAGATTTGAGGTGCTACATGTTTCTGCCATGCCTAAGTCCCTGCAGAGTTTTATCCCATATGCCTGACATGGAACAACATGATTGAACTCCACACACAGAGTTAGCACAACCACTTTCATTTAAAGGAATATGAAAAATATTATCATAATTTTGTCTGGTAGCTTAATGTTGAAAGCATGCACCGAGGAATTATGAGATCTGAATTCTGTGTCTCAGACTAAAGGGATTCAGAAAATCATACTTTTAACCCTTCTAGAAGAATTCTTAGGTTATATCAACTAGTTGAAGGTAAAGAGTGAGAAGAAAGAAGTTACACTATCACAATATAAAGTGTATTAAAAATACAAGAAACAGTTCTGATTACCTAGGAATTTCTGGAGTCATGATTCTTGGAAAAGTCTTACCAGTCAAAAGCCTGGGAGAGGTGGGGTGTGGCTGGAATAAACATGCATCAAAATCTGTGTTCTAGTTCACTCAATTTTACAGCCTAAAATTTTAGAGGACCTTTGGCATTGAAACAATAAAATTAGTTCGCATGCATTTATTGTCTAACCTCTTTGCAGACCAGATGTTCATAAAATATGGGAGAGGAAATCCAGATCAGCTTGATGCATTGTTTAAGGAATGTTATTAAATCTATTACTGCATCACCTAGGAGGTTGTTTAGGTACACAACAGTTAACTCACTAGCAAGCAACAATCATCATTTGTCCAAGGAAAAACCCCAAACACAGCTACTCAGTGTTGTCTGCAAAGAGTTGTGCTTGTTCCACTTGTTCTCCAGGATTTTGCATCAACACAGTACTTAGCTAGGTGTACCAGGCTGTGCTTACATGAATGCTTCAATTCAGCACCTCTGCGTAATATAACCCCCTGCCTCTCCTCACTTCCCAGATTAGTTGTCAGCAGATCAGTGCTTTGATTCAGCTACCATTCAGCAGCATAATCCTTACCATAAACACAACAGAGGTGGTACGAGTGAACCAAGAGGATGCAGGGAGACAAGTGGGCTCATCCCTTTCAACAACAGCATGGATTTAGCTCAAAGGTACCATTAAGAACTGCCTGAGAATCTTTAAGGGCCACAGAATATCCCTGCTGTAGTTTATTCAAAATCTGTACCTTTTACAGGACATTTTCTTCAAGCTCTGGCTGGTCCCCTCAGAATTGCATCTGCAGATTCCATCCATAAACCTTCAGAGTTAGCAGTGCATAATGAAGACATACAATATCCTTAGCCTGGAAAACAAACCCAGCTGATTATCTCTGGAGGCAATGTAGACCAGGCTGATGACGAAGGATCTGGAAGCATAATAATTTAGCTACAAGAGTTTTCTAAAGAAGAAGAAGAAAAAAAGGCATTAAGAAACACCTTAGTTAAAAAATGCATCTAGCACCATCAAGAAACTGCCAAGGGGAAACCTTGAAAGTGTATCACAACAAAATAACAAAGCTTTGGAGACGTCAGAACATTATACCCCGGCACAAAACAATTCTTAATATTCTTTGCAAAAATAGAGCGTCCTAGTGGCTAAAAGCCACACTATCTAAGCATAGTAAGATTTCTTCTTACTCTATGCATAAGGCACACCTCTATTTCTAGGAATAATAATATTAAGATTGATGTTTATTAAAAGTGGCAAATTTTTTTTTATTTTACACATTCTCCAAAGCGCTGTGCTGCCTGCGTTCACAACATATTCGATGACCTTGAAAGTGCCTGAGTCACGGGCAGGTCAAGCTGCAATCCAAACAACCATCTTAAATCTTATACATTGTCATGTTCTCATTATCTGGACTTTGTACTTTGCTACCATGGCATGAATTTCACATAAATTATACAGGAAATGAAGCAAAATGTAATTACAGTGTCCAACAGCTCCAAGGCAGACAGATAGCACAAGGCATAGAATGCAGTTCAAGAGTCAGCTTTCAATAAATGTCACCTATTAGGAAGAATCTAAATGAAACATATATCACTAAGCCACCCACCTCTAAATTATATCATTATCTCATCACTGGAATAAGGAGTTATAAGGTCACAGCAATTTCAAATAATCAGCTTTCAAGCAGATTTCTCAAAGGGACTTTCATTCTTTGCTCTTACACATTACCATTTGGATTTTAACATATACTGGAAAATTCTATTATACTGTATTAAATTGAGTTATCCCAATGAAAACATCTCTAGTAAGGTTAACTCAGACATTTAATAATCCATTAGCACCCTCACTTTTTCAACATAGATCTTCTTGTAATAGCTTTTTAGTCTCAAAAGGAAAAAGCACAGCTTTTGAGTATTCTGAATGGATGTGATTCAGTTGAATAGAAGGAACACTACAATGATGAATGACATTTTTGCCCTTGACTTCAGTGGATGCTAAGTCAGATCCACATCCTTTGCATTAAACACGCAAAGCCTAGTTTTCGGACGAGAGCACAGAACACTCACATCTTCAAGGGAAGATGCTTTCTTGACACATTTTTGCACAATAAGAATCTTGGATTTTTCACGTTTGGATTTAGGGGACTTTTGTGTGCACTATCTTCAGTACCAAAGGATTATAAAAACAATGCAAAAAATTTACAAAATATAGTTTACAAACATTAAATAAATACTAACAAAATTGTAATATATATTTCAAATAGTCCTTTCCTCCAAGGACCTCATGATGCAAATACATAAGCCTTATTCTACTGCTGAATTAGATGTTATCATTGAGGTTATGGAGGTTGAGTGTTTGGGCCCAAAAGCTAGAAGAAAAACCTCAAGCTATGTAAGCAGTGTAGAGACACTCTCAGTTACTGTGGTAATGATCCTCTCCTTCCTGCCAGCACACACTAAACACATGCTGGTTTTTGGGAGTTCATCTATTGTGTTCACTGGTCTCATGGTATTTTTAAATATGCTTCGTAGGTGGAATGTTTTGAGAAAGCCCTATAATAGGCAGCATGGGCTTAGCTAAGTTATCTCATCTAAGATTTGAGATGTGCTACAAAGATGCATATGCACAGCCTCTAAGGCTCAGCTCATGCAAAGCAGTTTATGTCTTGATAATAAGATTGTAGCTCACAGGCCATCGTTAATATTTAGCTTTTCATTAACATTGCACAACAAAATTAGTCTGCTAAGCTTCATTTTACTCCCTTTTCCTGTCTTTTTCTGCCTATGGCATGATCATGAAGTTCTCCTCTAGTCAGAAAATTTAAATTTTACACATTTTTTTAAAAGTATGTTTTTTCTCAAGGTTTAAAGATATGTGGTTCTTTTCACAATTTAAAAATGTTTCCAAAGTTAAACCTGAATGCAGAAATTATATCAATGGAATTAAATAAGTTTTTATAGGTTTAATTATATGAGTGTATTCTCTTTGTATACTTGTAAATCATCTTTGCTGTAACTAATACTGATTTGTTTAATTGGGTAACTGGTTTAAATGCCTAAAGAATTAAACTGAACCAGCTCCAGGTTAGGAATTTACTTCTGCTTTTGCAATTTGTAAGTATAGACAGACCTTTAAATTTGTATTCCAACTCAAAGCACAAAGAAGGGAGAGAACAGAACCACTGAAAGTATTGGTTTATGATCTAATTAGTTATTTCAACACTCATTTTAAAGGGGATAACATCTAGCAATAGGTAAGAAAATATGATGAAAATAAAGAAATCTGAGAAGAAAACGAATAAATAGTAACAAAACCCCAAAACAAAACATCCAACATCAGTGAAAGTTAGTTCTTATAAAAAGTCTTACTTTTATCAGTGAAAGGATTTTCCTTTGAGGCTTCTTTTCTATTACAACACACTGAATCTTCTGCCATCACAAACACAGATGTTCCTTTAAGTCTGCACAAATGCCAAAAGCTCTTTGTCTTAATATCCACTCTGGAAGGACTTTTTTTTGTTGTTGTTAATGAGGATGGATTAGCAATTTATTAAGTAATGTTCCTGCATCTGCTGCTGGTCCTTAGCCTTTCCCTTCAATGGGATCCAAGTCAAGTACTATACAAGATGAGCCTGAAGGAAGGCAAAACATATAATGAGCTTGTTGTAGGCAGAGGGCCAGTGAGGACACGTGGTGAGGATAGAACCCTGCTTTCATTTGTAGAATAAATGTCTACGTATGGCGAATTTGATGCATCTAGGCATGATGAATATGCTGAGAAGCCCTGCATGTGACAGTAGGCCATGTGCAACTATAATGCTGGAAGTAAACTGGAATTTGCTGATCTGAATTAAATGCATTAGAAATTAATTTCACTATTAGATATAGTTTCCAGAGCTAAGGAGGTGTAAGGGGAACAGCCATCCATACCTCTCATTACACATATAAGTGTAAATCACCATGAAAAACGCTCTTTCTAGAACTTGCAGTACTTACCTCTTTGCTGGAGTATCCTAGCATGGTCAGACAGTTCTTGTCACCATTTTTTCCTGCAGAGAGCAGAAAGCTCCACCGTGTGGGCAAGTCCCTTCCTTGTATACTGCCTGCTAGCAGAGTTAATGGTACGTTTGGTAAGTATAATAAAATTTAGATCAGCCCTTGGGAAAGAAATAAAACATTGAAAAGAAGATGCTTTCAGCTAAACAGGAAAAAAGGTGTATAGTTTATTAGGACATATTTTGACCTGGATGTTTCTTCTTAATGATATCAGTTTAATTTGAAAGACTTGAAATGTTTTCCTTGGCCATTTGACTAGCAACTCTGCCACAATTAACAGTTCTCAAACTAGCAATCTGTGTAATATGCAAAATACTTTTATTATCCTTCTTTTTTCCTCTGAGATATATGGACTGTATCTCTTTTTCATCTAGGGCTGTTTCTGTTCTTTACTTTTAATCTCAGAAACATTAAGAATATAATGTTTTTACTTTATCCTTTTTGCTTAAGTCTTCTGTGAACTTTTAAAACACTATTTCTTAAGTATAGCATACTCAATACCACATTAAATGTTTAATAGCTGCAGATGACTAGAGGAATAAGTATTATTGTTACTAACATTTATCAATAGGAAACCTAAATGAAGGGATATTTAGGCTCCAATTCAAAGCCTGCTGAAGGTTTTCAGTAGTTTTTCCAGTGCTTTCTAAGGGCTTTCAAAGTGGTCTACTGGGACTGAGGATTCCAACCATAAAGACCTTGAAAATACCGTTTCCATAGGATGAGGACTCCACCTTCAATTAATTGCCTGTCATGGAGCAGCTGAAAATGTGGGAATGCGGTATGGCTTTCTTCAAAGTCTCCCATACTCTGACCTAGAACAACTTCATGCGCTTACAGAAACATCTTCTGCTGAAATGTGAAGGTCTCATAAGTAATTAGATGCTTTTGATACAAAAGAGAGACGTCTGATTCAGATGAGTAATGTTTCCTAGAAATATGACCCTGTTGTCATAGAAAAACTGTCTTCCTTCTTGTAATTATGAATAATAAAGTCAACATATTCTAAGTGCCAGATCATAAAACAAGCTTGGAGTGAGGACCACATGATGCTCTCATGTTCAGAGGACTTTTTGAAGAAGGTAAATGAAACTTAACAATGGGAACAGCAGTGACATTTCAACTACCGAAGCATTTGTCTGAAAACTACTTTCTCAGGCTAATACTTTAATCCACTATTTATTTACTACAGAAAGTCTACTTGAAATAAAATTAAGGGGATGATGCATCCAATACCTAGTGCCTTTTTTCCTTCTACACACCCAGAATAGACAATTCTGTAAAATATAAATTTTTAAGTACCAGGTCCAGACATTTAAGCTGTTCTGTTTAGGAACAAGAAACTAATTTGATTTTATTGTAACCTGATTTGGAATTTGTAACATTACCTAATATGAAGAAACCAGATCAATGAGATTAGGAACCTGCACTTCTCTGAGAAAAAAAGTCAACAGAATAAATCCGCAGACATACACAGAGACAAAACAACCAGAATCTGAGATTAATGTAGCTAATCTATCTATCATTTCAGATTACATGCACTACTTTCCTGGAACATTTACATTAATGTGATTTGCTATAGATCAGTTGAGAACCAAGAATACCTGAGAGGGAAAGGTTCAAGTCACTGGATCACAGATCTCCATTTTAGAAGGTGAAAATTTTAATGCACCCATTCCTGATGGTAATATTTTCACTCTGGCCAGTGCAGCACCTAGCAGGAAATGCAAATAAAAGGTACAAAAGCAATGCTTAAAGCACTTATCTCCTGTTTAGAGGAAGTGTATACAAGATACAATTTTATAGAAGTGGGAAATGTCACAGTACATCAGCTACTGGACAACAACAGGAATAACTAGAGTGGAACAGGGTGCATCAGACCTGATGCTGAAGCTCAGTTATCCAGGATGCTGTGTCTCATACTATATCCAAAGAAGTCTGAAAGGAAATCCTTTGTGAGACTGGTATGATAAACAGTATGTTGTCATCTCAAATGGGCCACATAGTCCAGATCTCAGAATATCCAAAAGATCAATTAACAATGAGTTTCACTGATAGTTCATGAACCATACATCTTTCAGCAAATAATACGAGTGGCATATGAAGATTAATTATCAGGTTAGAACAAATTCCTGAGAGATTCCTTGGAACAGAAGATGCCTGAAGATTTTCTTTTAGTAATAAAGATCTTTCAAAACTTGGATAGCTGTGTCGATAATTATTGCATTCTTGGTATTACACTTCGATTTAGCTCTTGCATCTCATTCTACACCTCGGATCTGACTCCTTAATCAATTTATGTTGCTTTTTTACCCAAAAGTATGTGGTTTAGCTGTTAATCCTTTTCATTGCAAGATCATCTGTTGGGGATGATAGCCTCTGAGCCTCTAAGTGAGTGCTATAATGAACTGCAATCCCTGATCAGCAAGAAAATTTTTTTCTTTTAAAATCCTTTTCTGTGTACGCACTTCTGAAGCACAGTTGACAGAACTGCCTTAAGTAGTGACCTAAAGCCAGATGAACCTTAGGAGGAAGGAGAGGCCACAGCCTGTCCAACTCCTAACCCAACAGATTCTATGATTCTAACTACTCAGCTGTGCACAAACATGAGCTTCTTGTGGCAGACTTTTGCCACGGAATCCCCAAATGGTGACAGATAATCTCGGCTTCCAGTTCAGAAATTTACCCATGATAAACCAGATATGTATTTGGAATAAAGGCACAAGCCATCACCAAGAAACCATTTTCACACTGCCCACTACATCAAGGAAACCAAGGAGACAAACCTGAGGACTGGAATCCTCCTATTGGCAAGTGGATGGTTAAACATGGACAACTCACATGGGTAGGGGATGGTGGTGGTAGGCCAGCTTGCTAGGTCTTCAGGAAGCTCCCCTAAGAAATTAAAATAAAATAAAATATATATTGAGTGTTATGATCATATTTCTACTTGGCTGGGTTAAGAGCCTCTGACTACCTTTCTGACCCAATGTGCTGATTGACCACAAGAATGACTAAATAACAGCGCACATGGTGGCAAAAGGCTGACTAGTAGCAGCAGTACAGCAGCAGGACACAAGGACTTGCATTGTCAAAAGGTATTGAGAGTCCTTAGAGAAGAATTTGTGAACTGGATGGCCTGTACTACCTAGATCACTTGATCCTGTCAGGACAAATCTGTTTCTGAAGGAAGGTTTTGTGGTCTCTGCCTTTTTATAAACTGAATCCATGAAGCTCTGAAGAAAATGATGCTATTTGTGTTTCAGTCCCTTGGTACTGCTGTCAAACACAGCTGACCCTTCCAGGGCTCCTTAGGGAAGTCAACAGCAACTGATTGCTCTGCCATAACACGATAGATCTAGCTTCAGCATGAAAGGAAACTTTGGTTGCTCTGCAGCCAGCATCCCAAACCCTGCATATTTCTGGTAAGTCTGTGGTGACTGGGCTGAAGGGCAAATCAGGATTTAAATGTAAGGGAGAAATCGTCTACTACTATCTACAGTCACTACTCACTGACATATGCTATACAACTCTGCTCACTCTGACCCAGTAAAAAAATTCATCGTGACAAGGAAGTAAAGCTTACAGTTCAGATTTTGTCAGCAAGACAGTGTGCTGCTTCCTGCAGGAGTGTCCCTCAGGCTCTGCCTCAGTGGCCATGCACAGAGTCCCCGCGAGATGGCTGCAGAGACCGCGCTGTGAGAGCTCAAGGTGCAGAGTCAAAGGGCTCAGAAAAGCTGCTTCTTTCAAAGATGCAAATCCTTGTGACATTTGTCAAAGCCTCATTAAAGAATTCGTTGGGGGGGGGGGGGGGGGGGGGGGGGGGGGGGGGGGGGGGGGGGGGGGGGGGGGGGGGGGGGGGGGGGGGGGGGGNNNNAAAGAATTCCTTCCCCCCCCCCCCCCCCCCCCCCCTTTTTTTTTAAAGTGTTTTTGTTGTTATTGTTGTTCCTGGGTTTGATTTTATTCTTCTAATTCGGTTTTTGGTTGTATGCCGAATGTGATTCAAATCATCAGCTTTGGCTTATTTTTTTCTTTCTCCTCTTTTGAAATAAATATTGTATGGAAGATCTTTTGAAGCCATTAAATTTCAGTCTTCTGCAGTTGGGCTTTTTGTATTGATTACACTGCCAAACCTCTAATCTTTCTTGTGCTTGGCTGTCATTCAGCTGTTTTTATTAGTGTTCACAGTGCCTGGTCACTGTGAACTGTGTGCCATTCCACACCCTAGCTTGACACTGGCTGTGGCTCTAATTCAGCCAAGGAACATATGCATAAATCCAAACATAAGCTTGAATATGAAAAGCTTGGCTCGTCACTTAGTCCTGGAAACCTTGCCCTGACAATGAAGATCAACACCACCTAAACAGAAATCCAAGCCAAGGACTCCTACTCACTCTGTCTTACTGTCAACAGCTGCAATCCAAGTTCTACCTCATCCTACCAGAAACAGTTTTAGCATGGGTAGCACAAAAATTTTAGTCTGGGGAGATCTACATGACCTTACCCTAACTGTAATTTTCTGAGGTCCGAAGGACATAATATTGATTTTAGCCTGGGAACCTCTTCTGTAACAGATATTAAATGTCAGAAGAGCCCAGGATCCCTTTTTTTTAGCCTTTATCTTAATTACAGCTTTAGTTTGAAAAGCCCAACAGAGAAGACCTACAGAAGACTTCTCCAAAATGTGTCTCTGTCCCCTGTGGTTGAAATCTAGCTCTTACCAGGTTTCTTTGTCATTCAAAATTCTTACACTTACTCAAATCCATTTGATATCCTATATTGGAGCAAACATTTGGCTAAATAGTAAACCAAAGTCTACCTATTTCTACCCAGTCAGACTTTAGGCATGATTACTTACAGATTTACATGCCCTTTTTACCATGCTCCCATTTTTCACACTGATTGTTCTAAAGTTTAGTCAAAGTATTGATGCCAACCTCAGCCACAACCTTAGCAAGGAAGCCAGCTACTGTTGCCAACTTTGATTTTCGTCTAGGTCTAACAGAAAACCCTATTGTTATCCTCTATGCCCAGCCATCAGCCAAAGAAATCTACCCTCATACACATACTTAGTACCTTTGGGTTTATTATATCCCTCTTCCTGCCCCAACAGTGAACAAAATGATTCAGTGTCAGACTTGCACGGACCTCATTCATCAGAAAAGAAACACCAACCCTGATCCAACTTTCCAACATGAATCAAACTTCATGGCCTCATCTAAACCCAGTCCCTTAATTTTCATGATTACGGTGTGTGCAAAGTAATGTGAGTCACACAGATATCCATTTGGATAAGGCCATAAAGACTTTGTTCTCTAAGCCCTGAATATGCACATTTAACCTTCTGAAATCAATTTATATAGCCATTAATAGCTGTTGTTTCATGCTTGTGGATTTGAGGCCTGGCTCGTATTGAAGAGTTGATTAATTCCAACATTGCAGAAACCTCATTTAGCTAGGGGGACATTTCTGGAGTTTAATTTTATAACTGAAAAACAACCATATGAGTACATTAAAATTATCTAATTTTGAAACTCTGAACCTGTTCATGAGAATTTGCATTTGGACATATTTCTTATTTGTTTTCTAAAAATAGTTTCAGTCATTGTGTCACTGAAATTAGACATGCATATAACTTTTTCCTTTTTATAAAATCTGAAGGAGGTTCTCTTACAGTCTGCTTGCAATTTACAACCTCTAAAAAGTGTGATAATTAAGAGAAAGAGGGTTAAGACACCCCAAACCAAGGTCCAGAACACACCATGTATAGGTTGAGATCCCAGATCTGTGCATAAATATGTAAGAGCAAAATGTTAAACCAGACAGAACTATTTATTTTAGAAATATCTCATTACTAAAAGCAGAAAGGGAAGTTAATCACTTTGCTTCTGTTTCCCTGGGAAACTGTTCCATTAATGGAATTTCCCACCAAGAAAAATAAACACTTTATTAATATTTTATTTGAAATTGTATCAAGTTATGATCATTTAAAGAAAGTAATAAAATTACATTTTAATTTATTTTCCATTTTCCCTTCTAATTTAATTAAATATGTGATAAAGAATGTGAAAAAGGGGACATCTTTTTTGTATCGACATTTCACAGTTCTCAGAAAATAATGGTTAGCAGTAAATATTTGGAGAAACTTTAAATCTTCAAAAAACAACATGATAACATGGCATGCTTTCATGTACAATTCACAAATGAACCTTTGAGGTGAAGCAAAGCGCAGTGCAATACTCTGAGATTATTCTGTGATAATTTTTATCCAGGCTTGGGAACAGAGGAAGTTGCAAAAGAAAGATTCCTCAAGGAACACACAGATGAAGAAATCTTATCATCAGATAAGTGTGTGAATAGAGTTACTTTTCCTTGTCAACAAATTACTGTTTCCCCCCATCACAGAAGTCCTGTAACGGCTTGCTGGAGAAGTTGAAAAATACTGGTAAGAAACACCTTTATAATATACATCAATTAACAAGCCTTGTCAATCAGAGATGAACTCTAATTTTTGGAATGTTTCACATTCTGAAGTAGGATTAAAATTCATGCATCATGAATTGGAAAAAATGTTAGGATTAAATTATTATTCAACTATATTCTGGATACAAACATTTATATAATTATATATCCATTTGTTTTAAATTACAACTTATCCTATATGTATTTAATTTCTCTATAATGGATATATACAGGTGAATATATAAGTATATCTTACAAAATTATGGAAACAAGTGGAATAGTGAAATTACTATGAAATTATATGTATTTAGAGTACTTACATTTGTTGTCTGAAAAGGCTGTGTCAGATATAAACAGTAGACTAATCAAGTGCTGTAGGCTTTGTAATTAGTATTGTGGGCTTTGTAAATATGCAGCAAAACAAGTGACACTAAAAACAAGTATATATGAAATTGTTTTATGGTATCTAACTTCGCTGGTTTTGTTGATCCCACCTACTCCTCTCTGGAACCCATTTGCTTTTTTAACTGTATTGATTCTACAGTAGATCAATGCCATAAGTTTTTTCTCAGTTGAGAGGTTCACCTTTACTTCAACTGCCCTTCTGTACAGTCTTATGAATCTACACTTTTAAACAACCTCAATGCACGTTTGACTTATTCTTATATTTCAGTAGACACAAAAATGCTGAAGAATGCTTACAGATGCCCATGAAAAACATCCCTTACAGAAAAGGTCACTTCATGTCTAAGGGAGACAGACAAAATAGTGGGCTTTCTTGGGAAAAGCCTAGCTGCTTAAAAGATAACTAAGCAGTGAAGAAAAGGCACAACACTTGGACTAGAAATAAATCTTGTCTAGTTGGGAAAATGTATGCATTGAGTGTAATTTCTTCCTAAGGATAGAAATGGTATGTGCTCTACAGCAATTATCTCATGTGAATGTTGTTTAAGAACCCAACATCTAGCTCTTCCTCTTACATGGACAGCAGTGCCCTAGAGGTAGCTAAGTCATTCTTGTATGATCCAATAAATGTCTGAACATGAAAGAGAGGCATAGTCCATCCCTTATTTGGCTAATGAAGTAGAAAGCCAGTATTAGCAGCTTTGAGAAGATCCAAGACAAATTTAAGCATCTGGTATTTTCCACTCATCTCTTAACTTGGGCTTTCTTGGCACATGAGTTATCTTTTGGCTGATTTCCACTACAAGCAGAGAGTTTGCATTATAAAAATCAAGAAGAGTCCTCACTTTCCCACCATCCATCCTCACTCCTTTCAAAAAACCAGTGATAAGGCCAGCGTAATATCTCTGAGCATCCTCGGCTCAGCGGGACATATGACTTTCTTCTAAAAAAAATTGAAATATATACAGTTGCAATACTTTGGGCATATTTTCTCTACACATCAATTTACTTGGGCATTCTTGATGACCCTTTTGGCAACTTCTTTTCCTTGTCAATCCTACTTGCATTTGTAGAGAGAAAAAAAAAAGCCAACACAAGATTGTCAACAAATCAGTGAAAGAAAAAAATTCTATCTTCCTCCTCAAATATTTTCATGCCTTCATTCTGCAAAAAACTGTATTTCCCATATTTACCAAGGGTTTCAATCATTACTGAAAATGGAAAATTTAATGTTACTAATCTTCAAAATGATGGTGCTTGAAAAACATTCAGTCTCTTAACTGAGCTTTTTTGACTTCACTTTATCAGGAACACAAACTTGCAGTAGCTGATGCCCAGAGTAATTTAGAACCTGTTTCTTGCGCATGATGAATACAGGTCTTGCACACATTCCCTCTTAACAGTTCCAGCTTCAGTTTAAGCAAGACTACAATGAAATGTAGATTTGGGGTCTCATGTATAACACCAGAAATCACAGCAATATAAATTACAATTTGATCTCCAACACAGACAGTTTAATAGGCCATGATTTAGCAAAGCATTTAAGCAAATGTTTAAATCCCATTGATTTAAGTGGGATTTAAGTACATATTAAGTACTTAGTTGAATTGAGGCCATACTGTGAAGGAACTCTTAGAACAAGGAAAGCACAGTAGGCTTTGGGGATCTTTATTTACGGCTCAGATGTTTAAACATAGCAAATTTGGCTTAGGAACCTGTATAATGCAAAAGGAGCCAAGGACAGACTGCAAGAACATTTGGCTGCCCAGGGTCACTTCAGGATAATGCAACATACCAATATGTGATGGATTGGTTTTTAAAATACTTTTATCTTGTAATATGCCACATGTAATTTATAGTTAAGGTGGTTTGCCTTAATGTGTCATTCAGCACTTCATTGTGCATACAGATTTCCAGTGCTGCCAAATTTCTTGTGCTCTCATTTATTCTTTTTCCTCTCTTCCCTCCCACTTTTAACCCCAACCTTCTGGTTACAGGGTGAGGAGGAGGCATATGACATTTGCTGTTTGTCAGTCAACTCTCATTGCATAACTGGAAACATAATAAGCTAAGAGCAACAAGTGTCTCATCCTGGAATATGAAGATGTGATTCTCCAAGAGGGTATCAAACCAAGCATTTCATCGCAGCTAAAGGAGTTCTGTTAAAATTATGTAATTTCTCTCGTAGGTGTCCTGGAGTGATATCAAAACTATGTTTAGTCTATATGTACTTTCCTAAATATTGTAGCTGTCACTAAGTATTTTATTGCCTACAGAATGACTTAATTATTTCCTTATCTTTTCTTCTTGACTCCAGATATTATATAAGTTATCTAACTCTACTCACACTATTGCAGATGGTTGAACTATGTCTGTTTATCTTGCAGAGTAGGAGTTAGCTTTTGGGGACAGTAATAACTCCTGTTGTCAGCTTTTATTTTTGGGAATAAGCCTATTTCCAAGGAAGTCTGGGAAGCTTGGCTTTCTCTAAGAATAGCCCAACAGGAAACAGAACATTATATCTTGCCCAAGCACAGCCATTTGTAGTGAATTTAAGACTCAATGTTTTATGAAATCACCTAATCGTATTTTAAAACCGATTACTTTTGAGACAAGTACTTATTTAGCGGTATGTCCCAAGACTTATTAGAAACCTATTTCTTGGTACTGTCTTCATAGAAGTCCAAATATTACCAAATTTTAGACATCTAGAAGAAAATGAAATCCCATTAGTTTCATTGCTTATGCTTATTTCTAGTAAAACTTTAGTTGTACAAATGATTCTGTAGAAAAATAATATCCCTACTTGCATAGAGAAAAATGATGATTATTTTCTGTTAGATAAGAAAGATGAGCAATATTTTTCAGGCATTTAACTTGGTTTGGGGAAAGGATCCTAACAAAACTAACCTCTGATTTATAGATAAAATTTACAGATTTCTGCTGAACAGATTTGTGATAGTGCTAAAGTTCATCTCACCTTTCCTGACTCCCTCCAGGTGGTAAATTTTCAGAAAACCTTGTTTGGTTCCAGGAAAGATACACTAATCCATTTACAGTAGAGCCACTACAATGAAAGTACATACAGTTATTCACCCAGCTCAAAACCATATCTCTAAACCAGCACAAGACTAATTTAATTACACTATAAACTGACATTTCTGTCATTACATGCACTTTTACTTCTGGTAATTAAGCCCTGCTAAGGACATTGCATTAACCACAGAAAACCCTGACCTTTGTGGGTGCAGGTGGAGAGTACACACAACCCAAAGCATACCATCAGCCCTACTTGTTCTCACCTGAGTGCATGCAAAATACTCTAAATCCACTACATACACGTTTTGGATTTCTTAGTACTGTGTTAATCCCAGTTTGAATCTTAGGACACAACAGTCTCTGAACTGAGGCCAAATGTGTTTCTAATGATTAGCAGATAAATTAGGAAATATACTTAGCCTATTAAAATGAGCACACTCAGAAATTTAATTGGATAGGGAAAGAAATAATTCCTTTCACTGATTAAAACAATAAAGTGGGATGATGGGTCGTGCTCTGAAAGTGTATTACTTGACATTTCATTCGGTCTGTCAGAAAACAAAGAAAGAGTCTCTAACTTTTAGCAACAACATGCAAGAACATTATGACTACTTAAAGAATGGTCAGTGTTTCAGCTGTAAACACTTCTCCTAAAGCAAATTTTTGCGCTACCCAACATGTATGTATTTACAATGAAAAGAGGCTTAATTTTTGTTCATTCTCAAAGTGACATTGGTCTCATTTACCTTCTCAATTGAATCAAATCTTTTTGATAGTAGTATAACATTGCTACAAAGATCTGCTGTAAGAAGAGATTTAAGTGAACAACTGAAAAAGGGTGATATTTTTTCAAGAATTACAGTTGAATCATAGAATTGTTTAGGTTGGAAAAGACCTTTAAGATTGAGTCCAACCATTAACCTAACTCTACCAAGTCCTCTGCTAAACCATGTCCCTAAGCGCTATGTCTACATGACTTTTACACATGTCCAGGGATGGTGATTCAGCTGCTTCCCTGGGCAGCCTGTTCCAGTGCTTGACAACCCTTTTAGTGAAGAGGTTTTTCCTACTATCTGACTTAAACCTCCCCTGACACACTTGAGGGCATTTCCTACTTGTGAGAAGAGATCAACACCCTCAAAGAAGTTTCCGATACTTTTTGTTTTCATTTGCAGACTCTCCAAACAGTCTCAATTTCCAAGCAGCAGAAGGCAAATAGCTAATGTAGCACAGTATAATACAGTGGTTTTTTGCTGGAGGGAGAAAGAGGAAAGATTTTTCTGTAAACTTTCTGTTCCATATATTATTACACTGAGCTGATGTCAGTTTTCTTCAGAATTTAGGTTGCATGTTGTCTATCTTAAAATAAATGCTGGAGAGGCACTGTTCTCATTCAGAGAATACAAATCCATATCCCATTTCAAGTAATTGTGAAGTAGGAAACTCGGGAATCCCAGTGGGTCTGAGAATCTTGCCTCTAAGGAGTTAGTCACACAGCAGATGTTTTTAGACTGGAGATGGGTTTTGTTACTTTTGTTGCTGGGTTTTTTTGTTTTGGTTTTTTAAATAATCATGAAAGTGCTTGATGATTTAGGACAACTGTCAATGTCTCTGTTCTAGAAAGGGTAAAGTCTCGGACTGATGAGCTATAACCAAGGCAATTGCACTTGGTTTGGGTCCTTCTGAAAGGCTTAACAAATGCAACCACCAAGGTCTGCCACTACATTCTGTCCTCTGCCTCATTACAGAGCTGCCCACACCATGAATGAAGAACTAAAGGCAGTATTTATAGGTTATGCCTTTTTTTTTTTAGACCACAGGGATCCTACAGTACTCAAGCTAATGCTACACAGGCCTGCTTGAGTCTTGGAAGCCATCCAGCAGTTGCAATAGAGAGATCAAGAAAGATTAATTTCATCTACTGCTTGGGTAAAATATCTTGCTTTAGGGTAAAATAGCACTTTTTTACTTCATTCTGGTAAGATTGGACTGCTTCTAGTACCACAGTTATTTTCACACAGTGAGGGACTTCATGGCAGGCTTCAGAGAAGGCAGACTGCTCTTTTCATTTTGTTGGGTTTGTGACTGTCAGTTTAAAAATTTACTCATACCTTCTACTGTAACATATATGGGGAATACACAAGGTAGGAGCATCACCAAAGACTCCTGGCGAGTCACTGTCAACAGTATGGCATAAGTGGAGAGACAGCAGTTTGCCTGGCAGGCAAGGATGCACAGTTTCACTATCCCAGCAGTTTGCTAAGGCTAAGACATGTATTGGGACTCATCCAGTGAGGAGACTTTAAAGGAATGTGGGGATTCTAATAATAAATTCCTCAACTTGGTCTGGGGAATTTATTGAGGAATCATCTCAGATGAGGAGGGATTTTACTGAAGGAATTATCCAAATGAGGCTGGAAGGCTCTAAACAATGTAATAGGCTTTGTTTATTGCTAGCATCTAGGGGATAAATTATCCCTTGGAAACTAAATCCATAAGAAGGGAAAGTTATTTGGTAAATTCAACACAATAAAACAGAAAAAGTCATCGTATCTTCAAAAGCAAAGCTATTTTCAGGCCAAAGAGATAAGAATTTTTAATTCTCAGCTATAAATATTCTAAGTCTTCCAAGAAGCACTTATGAGATCCCCTTAGACATAGCCAAAAGCACAGACCTTCCAGCTATTTGTTTCTGTGGTGTTGGCATGAGGTGATTTTCTATAATTTTCCACTGAAATCTTTGTCTTGTCCTCTACAGCTCATGACCCCTGGAATGCTATCAAGGAACAGTACCACAGACAACGTTTATCCCTGTAGCTTTCCTTTATTTCTGTAAGTTATCCTTTATGGCTTGAATGTAGTGAGGTAGACTTAAAATTTAGAATAAGTAATTGCCTTTTATACCAGAGCTATGATTCTATTATATTGACATCTCTGCTGCATCTCAATGCAAGCTGTAACTTACTTGCAGATAACAGAGTATGTC
>JAVSBS010016192.1:48662-61509 GCA_033124195.1 Coracias cyanogaster
TAACAGAGTATGTCCATATGAATACCCACTAATAGTTACTTAGGAATGTAGAGCAACTAAATGAATCAACTACCCCTGTAATCAAACCCACAATAATCTCTATAATTAGTCTGTTTTATCTTTTTCCTTTTTTTCCTCATAATAAAACAGCAAAAGGTCAGGGATTCTAGCATTCAAACAAGAATCAAGAACAGAGAATAAGATCAAATATCTTTGTTTTACCAACAATTTTTAGGCTCAGAGACTAGCAAGTCTATGGAAAAGTCAATACACAGAACTGGTCGGCACCATTATATAATTTCCTGTTGTTTTTCCAAGAATCCTGTGATCATTTAATGTGGCACTTGCAGGAAATATATAGAAAGAAGCATTCAGGGCAGCACTACAACAGCGTGGTGACATCAATACAAATACACACCATCCAAAGATTATTGCCAAGAATGTCATTAAAAATAATGAGCTCTATGAATTCTGAGAGCCTAAGTACTGCTCTGGAAGAACATTGCCAGCAGTCAGATTACAGAAGGCAGAACACAATTCTTTTGAAGAAATGCTAAGGTTGATACATAACCAGTATCTGAAGAACCACCCAGATTCTGGGAAGGCAATACAAGCATCTGAATGAGTACACAACCATGAAAAAAAAAAGTGAATTTATGCTTCCAGAGGACTGAGGAGACACCTCTTTTTTCAGCTGTGGCAGGCACAGAACATACATTTTTTCCTTTGTACCAATTATTCTATAGAGTAATGGCTCTGAAGCCTAACACTTTCATTAATGGGCATTAATGAACGGCACACCCCTGTATGTTACAACAGCGTATACACTGCACCAGTCAGGAGGGTCTAGAAGCTGGTTGTACTGGCTTGGCACACACTGCAGAAACTCCCAGGTCAACAAGCTGAGAGAGAGGACCAATATGTGCTGCAGTAGAGCAGCAGCAGAAAGCAGAGTGGAAAATCCAGCTCAGGCTGTTTTCCTCAAGGTCTAATTTAACCCTGTGCTAGCACAGTTTAAACTGTTAGTGTCAGCCACTGCTATGATATTTATTACAAAGGAGCATAAATGGTACCTTAAAACAATATCCTCTGTTTGGAAGAGGGAAAGTATTTGGAATTACTAATATTATGCCCAAACATACACAAGAGTAAAATGGGTTATGGGTAGTAGATTTTATTAGAATCAAATTTTAGCAGCTTATTTTTAGTATATGTCAGCCCTCAGCAGAGTGAAGGAGATCCCCTATCAAGTATTCAATTAGTAACAATGATCTCACAATCATATTCCTGCTGCCTGGGACACTAATTACTCATAAAATACCGAGTTCCAAATACTGACTGAAAATACTGTCACCAAGTGTGAAATAAGACAATGGAAGAGAATAGGCAGTAATAAGAAAAAAATACATCTAGAAGTTATAAGCCTATCAAAAGCAGTCTGAATATTACAATATAGAAAGCAGGAGGTGGAGAAATGCTCACATAGGAAGGCCTCAAGCTTCTACCTTTTATGCCATCTATTCCAAGGGACTTTGAAATCCATAGATTTTCTTTAGCACATAGTTAGGGTCCTAGGAACCACAATACCTGATCTGTCCTATCTTACTGATTTTCAGGGGAAGGTGAAAAATTTGTGAAGGGCAGAAATAGAACAAAGAGAATGGTATCAAAACATCTACCTAACAGGTAGAACAGTGCTTTCAGTATTTCTCTATCCCTTTGCTCCTTTGACAGCCACTGCCAGTGGTGTCTGCATGATGCATATGTCCAAGAATTCCACATTGGGCCTGAGCTCAGCTGCTTTCCAAGAACCTTATTCTGTCACCTCTTACAACAAATTTCCACTAATATTACACTTCCCTGGAATTTCACTTCAACCCTTGCTATATTTTGTCACGATGTGTATAAATCTCACTTTGATTAAATAGCGTTGTTTCTTTTATACTTGGTGACGTAGACCTGATGACTGGAGAGGGCTCTAGTCATCAGGAGTGGAAATCTATTTTCCCTTTGTCTCCATATGTGTTAACGCCCCAAGCTGTATTTTCTGTTGAAGGCAGCAAGCAACTCAAGATGGCAATAGAGAGCTGGAAAAAGCATATTCCAGGAAAGTGCTATAAATATCCCTTTTGTTGCTTCATGTGTTGATAAACCTCTTGCTAGAGAGGCCTCTAGTGTTAATCTGCCCATCAGTCTCTCAACAATTCCCATCTAAAATTATCAACAAATAGTTTTGTCAGTAGAGAATGTTTATTTGCAGTTGCACAACTCTCAGTTTACAGAATATTAGCTGCTTAAAACATAAGCAAACAGCCGCAGTCTAGAAAAGCCAGTACTGTGAAAATGAATTCATAACCTTATTTTGCTGTAAATTTAGTGTTAGAAGACTTAGCAACATAATTTGGACATATCAAGTGCCTTAATGGTAAATATTTTACTAAATTTTTAAAAAATTGTGATTGGTTAAAAAAATATTATTTTAAGATGCTTTTAGAAAATAAACATACATTTTTATAAATAAGAGTTTTCTACTTCCCCTCGTGTGGAATCACCCTGCAATGCAAACTGGATGTAGAGCTTTGAAATATGCCTCGAGAATGCTGTGCAGCACTGCTGTGCGCTCCTTGACAGCTGCTGCCTTCCATCCCAGCAGCAGCCGCCTATAAATGATGAATGAACTTATTCATACAGTCTGTGGCTAGCTGAGTGTAAGAGATGTACCTAATATGCATTACATACATCTGTCTAGATACATGTACACGAACTAAATTTGGTTTGAAAAGGCTCCCAAAAGTAAAGAATTGTAGATTTTTCACTTACCAGTATTTCCCACATTAAATATGTCCAAAAAAGTAACATTTTTCTACAAGATTATCCTTAATTAGTATTTGTCCCTTGAAGACCTTGTAATAGTATTCTTCTTTCAGCCTAAGTGACTCTGGCCAAAGAACTTGCTATGTTAAGGGCTAGGCTAGAGCTGATAAGCGTTTATCTCTACTTCTGTGGACTTCAGATCAAGCCTACAGCTTCTGCCAGGGGAGAGGAAAAAAAAAAAGTGGTTTTATAAATAGGAATTTTTAGGAATAATTTCTGCCTAAGCTCCCGTTTCTGATCAGAGTAAATGTTGAAGGCTTTAAAGCTTTAAAGCTGATTACAAATTAAAATATCTGTCCCCAAATGCTTGCCTAACTTCAAACAATTGGCTGCCACTGGCTGCTGAGCTGGAGCTGCAGGGACAGGTGTGCCGGGAGCTGACACCTATTTCAAGATCAGAAGAGGGCACTAGGGTTTCAGCTATGTTCACAGTAATCCCAGACAAAGTCAGGAGGCGGGGGGAAACCCCAGGGAAATATGTTAAAAACAGTCTTTTGTTATTCTGCTAGTCCTCTCATATAAAGCCAGAAAACACAGGCATGGTTAGAGGCCATGGGATGAGGTGCCATGGCAGCTCCAGCACAGCTCAAGGGGCATATTCAGTCACCAAAAATTATACCAGTGCCTCCAAACTGCAGTAGGCTCCCCCACCTACAGCAGTCCTCCCCTCTGTCCCACCTTGCACAGGCAAATCTTTGCATGTTGTTTCCCTGTTGGGCTCTCTGCTGGTGACTGTGCTGGCAGCAAAAGGATACACCACCAGAATGACAGCTATTCACAGAGATGCTGAGCTACCCAATCCACCATGCTGAGAAGCAGTCAGAAAGGTCAAGAAATGTCCCTTGGGGGCTTGAGAGAGAGAGCGTGAATTTTACACTGCAGCTTAATAATCATAAAAAGCTACACACACACCAAAAAGCCCCATTGTGTCTTATTCTCCTTGTAGCTATGAAATAGAGTAATTGCACTATGATTGTTACTCTCTGTTAAATCTGATGTGGTATTTAGATACAGCACAATGCAGATTTTTGTTACACAAGGCTTGCCACAGATTGTGCACATTCTGTATTAAGAGGGTACGTTCGGTGGTGATGGACAAGCTACAGCCAGAAGAAACCACTCAACACTTTGCAGCTTGTATCAGCCAGTTGAGCTGTTGTGTCTTCCTCTGATGTCAGTGAACAGAGGATTACCCGGAGAACTAGAACCCAAGCTAGCCTTTTTCTCTGAAACACCTTCTGCAGGAATATTTTGCTCCCCATTAGCTCTACAGGGTGTTTAGGAAGAACTATACCGCATACTAGCTAAAACGGACACGTAAATATCTGTTATGTATCCATAAATCCATATAAACATGAGTGCAAGACTTAAGAATAGCTGTACAAGGTTAAGCCAAATTATCCTTTGTGATAGAAAACAAATGCAGAAGACTGTAATAGGAGAATAAGCAATACTTTTCCAGGTGTCCTCTTCCCAGATTCCAGCAATTTCTGGCTCAGGGACTTCAAGTCAGATGTTGTCTTTTCGTTAAATATCCCCCAGTGGATTTTTCCTGCATGGATTTTCTCCATCTTCCTCCAGAGATAAAACAAATACTTAGAAGACAATATAGTGAATTAATTTTCCTGACATTCATTAATGTTGTCACTGAAGACTGGCCCCAAGATTCATCCGTACCCCACATAGAAGTCAGTCCTATGCAAGGCTGCCAAAGAAGTACCTCTTGGCTATAACTGGCTTAGAGGCATAAGCTGCACATTTTGTCTGTAATGCCTCTCTACCCATTATGTGCATTCCTTACTGCTGAATATGAAACACATGTGAACGTCCCTTCACCTAAAGCAGCCTCATGGAAGCATTTAGCTTTAAGTTTTGAGGGCTTAGAGAAAACAGAGGCCAGAAAGTCCTTTAAGAGAAGAGTCCTTTAAAGAGGCACCTCAAATGCAATCACCGTTTAAAAACACATCTAGATCTTAGTAAAATGGAGAAGTCAGGTACAACACCAATGCTGGGAAACACTATTTGTAAATTCTACAGGCTAGATATCACAGAATCACTCTGGTTGGAAAAGACCTTTTCACCACACTACAGACATCAGCTATCCTACAATCAGTGTAGAATCACTACATGGTACCCTTCCTAAGGGTATTAACTGTGGTGTATATTGAAATATTGGAGGACGTATTTTCTAGAAAAGTTGCATCCTAAGAACTTTTTCTGACAATTTTTAATTTTAAAAGAGTTATTTGATTCTATACACTAAAATACCTAAATAAACTACATGACTCTCTAGTATACATTGTATTAGAATTTCTTACTGTTAGCTTATAATATATGCACATGTATACAATGTGTATATTTAAGACGCAACTCATTGTGAGCAAAAAATTATGCATCAACTATTATATTATCTAGTGTATATTTCTCTGTAACCTAGAGGGGGAAAAAAAAATTGGCTTATGCCTAGAAAAAAGATGTTCCAATCCAACTGAGAGCAATTAAAATTACATCTTATAACAAGGAATTTTGGTTATAAGAGGCCATCCGTCTTTGTGTTTTTAAATGTTGTCTGTCAAAACATAAGATCCCTAGCATGGGTTTATTGTCTACTTAAAAAAATAATTATTATTGTGTTCTACTGAAAAGTAAGTGAGGAAAAACCAAATTTCTTATGCTGCTTCTAAGATGGAAAGGAACAGAAGAGGACTGGCACATTTGTGTGTAAATTTGGGAGTACATTTAGCAATGGAATTAATACATCATGTAGAATACAAAAAACCCAAACAATTAAAGATCAGGGAACAAAATATTGGCTTTCTGAGGTAGTCTATGTTCACAGAGAGATTCTACCAGCTCATACAGTACAATGCCTCCCCACAGACTGACCCTATAAAAGATGATTAATAGGCAGTTTTCCTACATAGTTGAGTCTAGCATGTCTTTTCATAGCAGAGGTCACATCTTCTGGGATGACTTGATCCTGCTCTAACCTATTCCTTGGACTAAGACTTTAAATCTTATTCTGCAGCTTTTAGATCATCTTCCCAATGTGTTGTTACCCAGACAGATATCTCATCTGTTCTAGTGAAAAGGTGCTAATACTAGTCTTCTAAAACCTTAGAAAAAGATACACATTATTAGCACAAATATCAGCACACAAGGAGTCCACATGAACTTGAGAGGAAAGGAATGAAAAGACTAAATTGGAGTGAGGTAAAGCCATTGTACATGCCGTACAAGTGGGCTTTGCCAGGAGACCTAAACCACCTATGTTGTTCACCTGGTAAATAGGGGTGTGTGTGTATAATATCAATTACAAATCAACAACAGAATATACAGAATTCCTAAAATATGAACTTTGTTAACAGAGAAGACCTTGCCAGAATTTTTTTTTAACTCCTTTCAATTGACTCATGACACTACTGAAATTTTCTTGACTAATATCACGGATTGGCTATCACTTCTCTCTGAAACCATCTCCTTTTGGTTTTGTCTTTGCTTTTCAAACTCAAACAGTTGACTGAATAAGCTAAAAATGCAGATTATCAGACCAACACAAACAATATTGTCTTTCATATGGTCCATTACATGCTTATGGAAGGCATGTCATTTTTATCTAAAGACCAAAATAAGAACCTCTGTCTTGCCAGATTCTTGTAACCAGTGAGCACCCTCAAAATTAGTGAAATCACAAGTATACATCACTGAAATGTATTGTTACAGGGCAGCTATTCTTTCCATGCACCGTCACAGACATAATAGAGGAAAGTCCAATTGTATGGATTAAAGATACAATGTTCCACAAAGAACTAAAAAGGCAGTAAAACACAAAAATTTGCTACAGTTGCGATTCAGGATCATGTCTCCATTTTCTTGGAACGTTTGGATATTTTAGCACAGACAGTGGAGGGACCATACACTATTGGAAATATCCAAAGGATTTCCATTAGCCAAGAAAGAGTAAGAAAAGAGAGAGGATTCTTGATGGCACCTCAGGAGAACTGGGAGCTGAATTTGAGCTGAACTAGTTAATTTATGGCTAATATCAGCTAATGATAGCAGCAAAAGTGCATGTTTATACAACTGTTAAAAACTATGAATGTAAATACTCACAAAGCTGAGAGTCAATAATGCCTTAAGAAAGCTGAAAAGTAAAGGGACATAAATGAGCATTAATATTTTTTAAAGGGAGGAGATCAAAGGTACATTAATACAGATGTGGAATAAGAAACACTCACAGCAAATGAAAAAGTAATTAGGATAAAAAGCGTGGCAGCTTACTAGGATTGATTTGATATTTGAAAGGTAATGAAAGACACTACTTTGAAAAGGAAAAACAAGTTACTCAAAGGCAAACACTAATTACTTTTATTTATAAAAAACTGCAAAATAATGAGGAAAAGCTGAAAGCTAGTGGTATACTTTGGGGGAATAAAGCACGCCCTAGGTGTTAAATAGGCATAAAGGCCAAACAGCAGCAAAAAGTTATTTCAAACTAAGACTTTCGGAGACATGAGATGTGTACTAGAATTGCCACTTTCTCTTGGAAAAAGGACAATGATTTTACAGATCTTCCTCTAAATTTAGACCTCTGGTATTTTTAAGTATTTAAAATACCATCAGAAAGGGTTGGTAGCAGTCTTCCAAGCTTCAGTGATATAATCCATTTCTATCTGATCAAGCCAGTAACTGATTGGATGCAGATTGATCAGGATAAATTTGTACAGAGATCAGCTCTCCATGGAACAATGTGCTATGTGAAGTTAAACACGGGTTCATGGTAACACGAAAAGTTATGAATACAGCACAGAAAAGCAGAGAAATACTTTGAAACACTCAGAATCTGTAAATAAAGGGACTTTTGAAGGAAGTAATAAAGATTATGCAGGAATTGCCCTAACACCTAACACTGAGATGGCCACCTAATGGGAGAGCACTTCTGTATTGGTTGCTGTAGCATAGCTGAACATGCACATATTATTATTCCCTATGAAATCCTCCCAGCTGTTATTAATGCAAGCAGTAGAAGCAAGAGGACATGCCACGCTCTGCCTCTCAGAGCACGGTGGGGATTTGCACTGAGGTTATAGTGCAAAGTGCAAAACTGCTGATACCCAGTGACCCCATGGGAGTCGCTCAGATGTAACCAATTACAGCATCTGCTCTTATCTCTTCCACATTTGTATTTTTGGAGAGAAAATCCCTCCCAATTTCTGCTTCTCTGTGGTAGAAGTTGAGAAATATAATGTTTACACTGCAACAGTCGCAAGTGCGCAGACCCATTCCTCCTGCACAGCATACACAAAATAGTCTTTTACATGACCAAAGAGTGCCCAGAGTCTTGCTGAATATACTTCATCCTTTAACCACAGAATTTACTGCATGTCACAACAGCTAACAAAATTTCAAATTGTGGTTTTATGGAAATGTACAGCTAACCAGTAATCCTCCCGTAAGGAAAACTGATTACATAAAGCACGGCAGCATAAAAAGGCACACGTTTATGATCTAAAAATTTCCAGAAAAATGAGTAATTGGAAATCTCACCAAGACCTTGTAGAACTAAGGAAATTTTTACAAACTGAGGAGCCAGTCCTGAGACCGGAATAGAGTTTCTCCAGAGGCAAGGCAGTAGGCAGGACTGGCTTTGTAAGGTGATGCTCACCTGTAGCTCAGGAAATGTTTTTGGTGAGCCTAATGGGGCAGAGATGGCTCCTTCCACCCTGCCAGCTAAAATTCTTAAGTTTCACACACAGCTCACCATAACCATAACGGACACCATTAAAATAATAATACTAAAAAAAGAGCTGTGTTTTCCCACCCCATAGATTCCTGCAGTAACCCCCACAGTTCTGAATGCATGGAAAAAGTTACAGTTTCCTACAGGAGGAAAGCGGTTACAGTAACATTAAGGGCTAAATAAATGTAGCATGAATAATGACAACTTACTCCTTAACTAAATGCTAACATTATCCTGCAGCCCCATGAGATGTTGGCAACACCTGTTCAAGTTAAACATCAAAACTTAGATAAAGTCACCATAAGCTTGTTCCCTAGAAAGAAGAGTCACCTTTAAAAAAATGTAACTGCTTTTTCTGTACCATGGCACTTTTCTTTGATGCTGGTAAACAGAATGTGAGAATTACTCCAGCAATATAAATATCCTGAAGGTGATAAACATTGCCACACTAAACCTCATACTGTCTGCATGGCACTTTGTTTAATGTTTGTAACGAGAGACTGTGAAAATGCAAGCAAACTTGACCTTACCCTCATCTTTGGACTTGCAAAATGATCTCTGCTTGAAACTTCCTCACATTTCCTTTCATGTGCCAGATCAATACTTAGACAAAGCAGCGTGTCTTGAGGTCTTGACTCACAGCTGTCCGGACAGTTAACTTTAGCAATAGAAGGAAAAAAATAATCAGTTTTCTTTGCAGAAGTACAACTGCTGTATCACATGATGTGACACTAATTTCCCAACAGTGTATACGTTGAAGCTGACAAGTGTTAAGCTATGATTAAAAATTCCAAATGAATCTAAGTACCTGTCACTCAGGTGCCTTCGTTGCATTGGTGACCACAGAAAAACAACCAGGAATCCATCTGCCCACTTATTTAGGATGATAGTGCTGCAGAGACCTAATTCTAGGGTGGATCAGTTAACTTTCTCAGCAGCTGTAGATCAGATACAGAGTTGACTCATAATCAGCCTAAGTTAAATGCAGTTAGTTTTTATAATACCATTAGGATCAATGATAATACAGTAGATTTAAAAACCAAAACAGAAAACCCAAACAAAACCAACCAATGCAAACAAACAAGAAAAATCCACCCACCAAACTCTCAAAAGACACTGTAGGAAATTTTGCATACTTGCTTCCAAAAACTCATAGATCTCCTGTGATCAGTTTTACTGTTTCAGAAAAATAGCTGTTGTATCAATTAATTAAAACATATATCCATTAAACAGCTGCACCAAGAATGCACAAGCATGCATTGCCTTGTTAGCAGGACACAAGTTTGAGCTATTTTTGCTTCTTTGATAAATCACTCATTCCAGAACCTTTTTAGAGTAATAAATTCACTTTAAGTAAAATGCACAGCTAACTGTAAATTATAATAAACGGATATTACAAGTGTTAAATACCAAGTGAACACACTAAGTAGGAACACTACAGATGATTTAAATCAAGAACTAAAAGCTAGGAAATGAATAGAAAAATCCAAAGCACTTTCAAGAATTAATAGTTACAGCAAACATTCAAAACAGTTGTTTAGTCTAGATTAAATCCTTATTTGGGACATATTAGACTAAAAAATGCCTTCTAATGTTCATGTGCTGGCTTTCTTTCATGGAGGAACAAGAGGAATGTGGGAGAGGAACAGTGACATCTTGCTCTCAAACACTTACTTGTACAAGTAATTTTACCACACAAACAGTCTTGTTGAGTTTACCAGGACTATTTGTGTAAGTAGTTCCTTCATGGAATTTAAGCCATTAAAGGCTATTAACTCTCCTCCCTGGTAATGACATTATTTACATATATCTTCTCAATGATCAGGGGCAGTCATTAAGAGGAAATAATGAAAATATTTCACTGGACAATATATTTCTGAAAAGTGCAGTTATTTAAATTATAGATGGTCAAAGATGTTATTGAGAAAGGGGTGGACTGAAAACAAATCAGAAGTTTGGAAATGAATTTAGACTTAGGAAGCACATTTTAATAAAACATACATTTTTTAAAAAAGAAAAATTGCCCCAAAAGTAAAAGGGGAAAAAAAAATAATCCCTGAGAGTAAGTGTCTGTAACTTGCGAACATCCTTCTTGGACTACAGCTCCCAACGCAAAACAGTTCCTTCTCCTTTACCCACACCGGGAAAAGTTACACTCAGAAAAATGTTACAAAACAGACTCCTCCCCCTTATTTTGGCTTACAAATGTCCACATTAATTTTGATGAAAGCAGGAGCTAAATGGTATAGCAGTTTGCCCTTTAATTTCTACAAAATAGCAGCCCTTTTCACTGTCACAACAATTTTCTCAAGCCACTTTAAATATCCATGGTAGCGTGGGCACGTGTTTCTCTCCAGAGGACCTCCATGTTGTGTGTGTGTAGTGCCCTGGTAAATTCCAGGACTCTCATACAGCAGGGGAGAAAATGGTGATTTAAGACCCTTGTAATCACACTGCCTCAGTGTTCTCTATGCATTATACAGATTAGATCTTATCTTCTGAAAATTTTTCACTTCCCCTCACCGCTTTTTCATTGAAGTTACGAGAAGTCAATATTAGCATTGGATGCCTCCTTGGATTCTACTTTTCCTGTGCAGTCACCACAACTATTTTCAAGAAAGGGGTAGTGATGAAACGGCACTCCAGGGGTTAGGTCAATATGGAAGCACAGTTACCTGGTTCACACATCCACCTACAGTAACTTCTCTGGCCTTTATGAATCTTTTTTGCCACTGAAAGTGTTATTTGCCTTCTCCAAGAGCCGAGGGCTTTAAGATACACAATTATACCAATTCCAAAACTACTCGCAACAAGAATCTAATATCTTGTTAGAAACATGACACTGAAATGATGGCATTATAATCACTGAAAGATTTAAAAGGACGTGATTACAGTAATTTATATCTCAATGTGATTACAGTAATTTGTATCTATTAATTAACACACATTTTAAATCTCTTGCCATGTTAACTTTTTAAAGGAAATGATACACTTCAACTTAGTGATGTGAAATTTACCCCAAATATGTTACTTATTGCTTTTCAATTTTGTTGCACAAGTATAACACAATCACAAAGCAAAAGAATACCAGCTACAGAAGTATTAAGTTACCTAAATGTGATGAGAATAAAGTTCTGGGTATTTTTAGCAGCATGGATAAAGACATTTTTTTGAAGGGTCTGCTGCATAAGTGACATAACCGTTCTCTTCTCTTGACTTCACCCAACATATAAATACAGCATTAAATGAACATATCAATATACCTTCTGTCCATATCAGTATATCCCAAGTCAGGTTTTGCTTGTATGTCATTCGGATCCATCCACATTTCCAAACTACAGAGGAGAGAGGATTCCTGAAGAATAAATATGTTGAGCAATTAAAGTGAAGGCCCAGAGTGGAATCTTGCTAGGGTAACAACAGATAAGTAGTAATACCTCATCCTTTGTATTGAATGGAATTTGAAAATATGAATCACTTACCTGATCAGCAGCTGGGCTATTGCTATTTTACAGCTGAGGAAAGCAAGAGATAGCAACAGGAACATTTGGCAGAAGGATGAAATCTATATGAGGAAAGAAACACAGAAAGAGTAAGAGTAAGCACAGTTTTTCAGACAGTAAAGTGAAACTCTCAACAGGCTTCTCTTCCTTTTCTTTCATGTCTCCCTGTGACATGAGGGCTCTCCAAGCTGCCACTAAATCATGTTAAAAAACTGGAAAAAAGCTGCTGTTGACCAACTCTTCAGTCTATTTACTTAAAACCCACTAGCTGATGTTTAGCTCTTAACGCTAGCCAAACATTTTCTCCTGGATTTAGATGATGATCCCTACATTTGGAGAAGGATGTGTAAGCAGTGGCAAGCACTCAGGTTAGATGATGAGAGTGATGAAGGAAAATAGCTAATAAACTCCAGAAGCAAGTTAGATAAAAAGGTCACAAACCAAACAGTGCCAAAGTAAAGTGAATTTGGCAGATGGGAAAAGAAAGGGGCGGACAACCAGCACCAAAACCAAATTACCACTCATTAGCCGCATCTAGAGCAATACCTTCCTATGGCACATAATCAAATGCTATTGATGTCTCCCAGCTTCTAGCAGATTGCAGGCAGAGAAGAATCAAGTTTCAAGAAAACAAATCAGGCCCTAGAGCCATGATACATATTTCTGCCTCCTTTCTCTGTTAAGTCTTCAGATTTCCTCGACAGGATCAAATTCCATCCATTTATCATTA